>VDFB02261602.1:0-46976 GCA_007258455.2 Sequoia sempervirens | reverse complement strand
AGTAGTTTTAATCAAAGCATGCATATGGATTCAGAATCAAACTCTCAAAACTTGGAAAGGTTAATTTTTTGAAACAAAGATCTACTCTTGAACCTCAAATGTTTTATTTCTATGAACCATATAGCATATGCCACTCACAATACCCATTTGCAACGACTGTCCTTGTAACAAAAAGCCACAATATGATTACAAGTACAATCAATATAGTGCGAATCTTGAATTAACCTTTTTCTCTGTTTACTATATGCAATTGCAAACAAAAGAGAAGGTTCATTCTAGAAACTCACCGTGTACTACTTGCTTGAAGAATCTGCCACAACTGGACCGCCACACGACCTCTTTTCTTCCAACCAAAAGCATTGCACCATATAAAAAGCTTTCATTAGAAAACAAAAACCATGGCTTTGTTTTTTCTGAAAGAATAGCAATTTATAGTACTCCTACTGCGATGGATACTAATAGCAAAAACCATTTAAACACTACTGAGCATTTTTCCAGGTTCAAGAGACACAAGTATAAATGCAAACAAGATTAACTACACAAACTTATTATGACAGGTTACTGGACCACAAATCTTCTACCAATGAGCTTGACTGCTCTTTTGCATGAAGCCTCAAACTGTTCTATCAAGCAATATTACTTAACTG
Organism: Sequoia sempervirens; assembly: GCA_007258455.2. Taxonomy (NCBI): domain Eukaryota; kingdom Viridiplantae; phylum Streptophyta; class Pinopsida; order Cupressales; family Cupressaceae; genus Sequoia; species Sequoia sempervirens. Next base: position 46,329 of record VDFB02261602.1, on the reverse strand, counting down.
CTCTATGGGAACATTGTAATTTGGACTCTACAACATTTTTGGCATAGTTTTTTATAACCCCAAGATACACAAACAGTAACAACGACATCTGACAAAATTTTTTATGCTTGCCGACAGGGAAAAGGTTTCTATTGCATTCTCTATGTTCCCATTGTTTGCATTTATGACTACAAGGACAACAACCACGAATTTTAACAGAATACCTCTATCCTTTATGATTTCATGACAACGAAAAAGCTCAAAGCAACACACTCTCGACTCATTGTTGAAAAGCTCTCATTGTTTTTTTGCAGCAATCAAAAAAACACAAACTCTACAGGACTACATGCATGAAGCAAAATGAACAAGAGGATTTCTACATAATACCTATCAAACAAAGATGAAACCTTCGCATTTCAACAAGAAATTCGAATAAACAATACTAAAAGTAGTTTAAAATACGAATTTATAATCAAAGTATACAATTTCCTTAAAGCACTATGAAACCCTACTTGCATTTCTTGTATCAAACAGAATAAAAAGCGAAAAGCAATATTACTTAACTGCTCTATGAGAACATTGTAATTTGGACTCGACAACATTTTTGACATAGTTTTTTATAACCCCAACATACAAAAACAATAACGACGACATCTAATAGAATTTTTATGCTTGCCGACAGGTAAAAGGTTTGTATTGTATTCTTTATGCTCCCATTGTTTGCATTTATGCCTACGAGGACAACAACAACGACTTTTAATAGAATCCCTCTATCCTTTATGCTTTCATGACAAAGGCAAAGCTCAAAGCAACACACTGTCGACTCTTTGTTGAAAAGCTCTCATTATCGCACACGTTAACATAATTTTGGTTCCAAAGCACTCTTTATGGGACCACCTTGCAGCAATAAAAGAAATACAAACTCTACAGGGCTCACATGCATGAAGCAAAATGAGCAAGAGGATTTCTACATAATGCCTATCAAACGCAGATGAAACCTTCGCATTTCAACAAAAAAATTCAAATAAATAATACTAAAAGTAGTTTACTATACGGATTCATGCCTACGAGGACAACAACCACGAATTTTAACAGAACCCCTCCATCCTTTATGCTTTGATGACAACGGAAAAGCTCAAAGCAACACATTGTCGACTCACATGCATGAAGTAAAATGAACAAGAGGATTTTTACATAATTCCTATCAAACGCAGATGAAACCTTCGCATTTCAACAAGAAATTCGAATGAACAATACTAACAGTAGTTTAAAATATGAATTTATAATCAAAGTATACGAATGCCTTCAAGCACTATGAAACCCTACTTGCACTTCTTGTATCAAATAGACTAAAAAATGAAAACTTACCTCTTCTGACCTCAAGCAATTTGTCTCTCACTGTTCACCGTTTTAATGTATCAAAACTCTGAAAATCACCAAATTATCACCTCAAATAACTTGTTTCTGGATCTAGACTTTGCAACTATAACATATCCTACTCAGTCGCTAAAACTCTCCCTCAGAACACCACTTACAGAAGACAAAAACAACACATGCAAAGTAATGGAAATGCATACCAAGTAACTCAACTCTATATTAAATGACCAAAGTACCCTGGCCACGCGTGGCCTCCAAGCGACTCCACCGCCTTCACCTCGAGCCAAATGCCATTCAATGCATTTAATTTTTTTTCATGCATCACGTACGTCTACCCGCCAGTTTGATAAACTATGCCTCTGCTTAATTTTAATTAATCAATTTATGCGCTCGCTGTTTCCTGATATTTTAATGCATTTAATCTGCATTCATGGATTACGTACCTCTAGCCGCCACCTTTTAAACTATGTCTTTGCTTAAATTTATTTAATCAATTTATGCATTCGCATTTTTCCGAATTTTTAAAACGAAAATGATTTATAAAGCTACTCGGACGAATAGAAAAATAGATAAATGCTAATTTTCCAATATATAAAATAGCTCTCAAAATTCAAACTATACCAAAAAAAAGCAATATGTTAAATGGCGAAATGTGATTGGTTCATGCTGCGGGTTAAATGCATTCCGGGCGAATGCATAAGTATTCCTGCCTACCGGCAAGAACTAATAATGTTCATTCAAAAGATAGGTAAATAAGTAATTTGACATAAGTAATTTGGGTTTATTTTCTTTTAACCATTCGTTGATGGTTATAGGTAGCCTACTGTGAGTGATGCCTTTTATTTTAAATTCAAAATTATTGCTGGAGGCTTTGAAAGCGGCGGTGATTAATTTACTGTGTTTGCAGCGTCACCCACCGTATATTTTGTTTTTGCTCTAGTTACGATTCTGTACGGACTCTTCTGCGTTTGCAGCATGTATGGAGGCATGGCATGGCATCCATAGCCCGGTGCATTCCTGGGGCTGGATAGCCAGTGCCCACTTTGTCTCACACACATCTCCACAGAATAATGGCACTGCCAGAACAAGCACAGAGATGCCCACATGATTTGAACATCACTGTGGTGACTATACAACTTTATTACTCACTTACATCTTCTGGGCTGTCCTTCAAACAGTACAGACGAGCAAAGACTCTTTCTGCCACCCTTGTGAAGAAACTTCATGCAGAAATAGTAATTAACCTGGCCGAGTCAAAGATTTGACAAGGCAATGTTGATGGAATTAAAAGCTAAAAGGTGGAGCATTACCAGGTCAAAACAAACAATCATACGTTTCACTTCCAAGAATTTCCATCACCATAATTAATTATGGGATACGCATGCACGGAATACGTCTTCCTCTAAATGCAGTGTGAGAGTAAAACGGAAAACATTTAAGCCCAGTCCGCTGCATTTATATATTCAGAGATGAAAAGAATTGGTCAGCAAAATTACAATTAATCTATAGGTTCAAGTTTTTCTGAGTGCTTTATAATCCATATGAACCTCAGTTTTTCAGAAAGAGCTTTTCCATTGTGTAGACAGTGTATCAAATAGTTTTTCTCCGGTACCCGGGAAAATAGTTTTCCTTTTTCCTTAGTGTGTATTTGGGCCTCATTGTGATCAGAAACTCCAAAGTTGGTCTTTGCACTTTGCTGATTTAAGGTCCTATTGTAATCAGACACTGCAAACTTGATCTCTGCTCAATGTCTTTGAAAAGCTTTTTTGTGAACAGAGGCTATAAACTTGGGTTTTTTTCCTACTTATTGTGTTTCTGTCGTTGAAAGAGTATTGTAGAGTGTTGTGGGAATTGAACTTACAGAGGAAAATCGAAAACTCTGGTTCACTCCCCTGTTTTGGGTTCGTGCAGATCCCCATCCTTGAAGACTTGTAGTGATATCGATTCCACTCGATGATGATGCATGTAGAATCACCAGTTTTGAGATCATCCCCATTGAACAATGCAGGTTCCCAATTTAATCTGCACTTGAACAATGTGAACCACCAACACCATTGTTCTCCTTCAAGGAATGCTTTGCATCCATCAAGGCTTTGCTCACATATTCATGATAATAATATGAGTTTGGACAATAGTTTGAAGCTTATGCAAAGAGAAAGCAGTCAAAGATTTCCTGAGGTAAAAGAAGAATATGCTAAAGGAGGAGTTTTTGCAGAGACCAATGCTGAGCTAGAAATTGGTGGTAGCAAATTAAGTTTGCTTTCTTATCCTTCGCTCAAAAGAAAGCGCCCCTAACTTAATATTCCTAAGGCTCCTAAGAGAACTTCAAATGGTTGGTCTGAATGAGAAAACTGTCAAGGAAGAAAGCATTAGCTTTGAAGGGGATCACTATGGTTTGTACTGTAAGAAAGGAAAGAAGGAAATTATGGAAGACACCCACAAGGTCATTACAAACATCAACGGGGATGATCGGCAGGTAAGACAAATCCTTAACCATTCCTTTTGGTTCACGCCAGTTTTTAAAGCCAGAAGCATTGCAGTCTCGACTCTTTATTATAGTTTACACCAAATAATGTATTAGAAGTTTAGAACTATGAATGCAGAAACAAACAGATCTCCAATATGGGCACCCTACATATTTATAAGAACTAATTTTGTTCTATAAACGTTGTTCCAAAAGTAGTCCCCTTTGAATAGTTAGCCATATCATAAAACTCTGTTTCTATAAACAAATTCCCTGCATACTTGTCATACAAGAAGAACCTGCCAATGCACTATTTTTTGATGAATTAGAGCTATATATTAATACCAAAGTAAACCATACAACCAAACCTTAGAAATACTGGGTGGATTAGTATCACAGCCCAAAACCAAACAGGCCTAGCCAGGAAATGAGGAATCAAGTATCAAGTGGCCCCAAAAAACTAAGTTTAAGTCGGTGAGACTGAATGTCCAGACAATAGAAAAGCAGCCACTCTCATGGGGCCATGTTCTTTCCTCGTTATTGAAGGTCATGGAGATGGACAAAGTTCAAGCTGCCTTCTGATTCCTGAATCAATTCTGATGTCCTGTAAATCTTGGTTATTCTGTGATCTTCTAGTTGGCTAATCTTGTAGCTTGAATTGGTGTAATGAACTAAGGGTTCACACATGTATCCCTGCTAAGAACCCTCACTTCTGCCCGACTGATCAGAATTAATTCTGCACATGACCACCTCTCCACAAGTCCCATGCATGCAAGCTTGCTCAAACTCCACCCTAGGCTCTTCATTTGCTAAAGCATAGTTCTTTGACAGCTATATGAAGTTGAAGAGGCTTCAGATTCAAAGGTGCCCACTTAGAGAAGACACACCAATCGGGAAAAAGCTCCAGATAGTTATGCAAAGGAGAGATCATCAAGGTGATTCCTCTTGCAATAACTGGTGCAACTGCATATCCCTGGATGAGAATTTCATACAGTGTCCAAATAAGCACAAGTTAGTGTTTGAGCCCTGAACCTCACCAAATTAAGGATCAAATTTTAATTTAAGCATGGTAAAAAGATGCCTATCGACTAAACAGATCTCCCTAATTAATGCTACTGATATAGGAGGCTTCTAAATTATTTTCAGTGGATGCCGCTTAGAAATTTTCAGAGCCTAGCAGGCAATGCTTTTTCATGATCTCTTGAGAGGTATGGGATAATGCCTTAGCAGAAGAGAAATACTTAGCTGCATCCCAGGAATTGACAATTTATTATATGCTGGAAAATTTCTTTCTCTTTTCAAGTCACATATCACACATAATCAATCAATAATGTTACAGTCTCTCCTTACCCCAGGGGAGCTACAAGAATGTTTTGAAATAACAAGCTTCTATTTTCAAGAAGATACATTCTTTACTGCAGCTGACAATCCAATTTTCAGTGAAACATCTGCTCCATGAGTTTAGAGGCATAGAGTCCACTGCCTAAGCAGACTGATGTAGAGTCTTCTAATTAGCCCCAACATTCAGTGAACTGACAAATTCTTTCTATGACATGTTAATGCTATTCTAAATATCCGCACAGTGCAACTCTCCATTCTTGTTCAAGTAGGTCAGAATAATTATATAAGCAAACTTGTCCCCTGACCTGGAATAGGCAAAAAGAGAGATTGGAGCTAGAACTCAACCTAACAATATATTACAAAAGAATATTCAGTCAATACAATCTACAAATCATCGGTTCCTTTTCATGATTATATTGTTACAAGTTTAGTGCTAAATGCTTGCTCATTTCTGCAGTAATGCACTCATACAGTACACGTTTCACACAGTTTTTCCTGCTATTTTGAGGAAGGACTGAGTTTTTACCTGTTTACGGGGATGTTTGGGGTTTGGCAGGCTTTCTTCGGTGTTTATGATGGGCATGGAGGCCGTAAAGCTACAGATTTTGTAGCAGAGAAACTTGGACAAAAGATTGTGGATTTGCTGATCATGTCAGGAGGACAAGATGGAAAGCTAGAGAACGCAGTGAAAGCTGGGTATTTAGCAACAGATAATGACTTTCTAGAGCAGGTAAACTACTAGAAGCTTGTAATGTTTGGGTACTAATATATTCCTATACTGTATGGTTTGAGCATATGAAGAGACACAGTATTATTTTCAAATTTCTATTGAAGCTTTTATTTGGTTGTGGACCAATTCTTGTTAAATAATTTGAAGCTTGATATTTCTAGATCGAGGCACAGTAGATTCTCCAACTATGGGTTAAGGAATTTGTTCTCACTGTTTTTTCGATTTATTGATTTTGTAATCTATGAATAATAACTTACTTTGAAATGAATCTGACTGTCTGACGAGCAGGGCGTAAGCAGCGGGGTTTGTTGTGTAACTGCTTTGATTAAGGATGGTTGTTTAGTTGTCGGCAATGCCGGGGATTGTCGTGCAGTGCTGAGTAGAAGTGGAAATGCTGAAGTTCTTACCTGTGATCATAAACCAGGAACAGAGAAAGAAAAGAGAAGGATTGAGAATCTGGTAAACAAAAGCATAACACAATTTGCATATTTGATTTATTTATGTATCTTTTTCAGTGAAAGGATATCTGAAATTTTTTTGGGGAATTGATGCAGGGTGGTTATGTGGATATTCATGGTAGAACTTGGAGAGTACAGGGAACCTTAGCTGTATCTAGAAGCATAGGAGACTTGCAGCTCAAACAATGGGTAACAGCCGAACCAGATACCAGAATGTTGCCTATTACCTCCGGGTGTGAATTTATGATAATGGCATCTGATGGGCTCTGGGAGAAGGTATACTTGAATTTTCCAAATAGTTTTTGTGCTCTTGTTTATTTTTTAATATTGTGTGATTCAGATTTCCCTGATCCAGACTATTTTTATGGATTTTCTATTTCTTCCAGTAGCTTGTATACTTCCCTTCAGCAATTTATACTTATTTTACTTGTCACAATTTAGTTTTGAGTCACTTATCCCCGTTACTCTTTGTGCTTGTCTCAGGTCAGCACTCAAGAAGCAGTGGATATTGCAAGGCCTTTTTGTATAGAAGAAAAGGAAGGACACAACAGTTCTGATCCATTTGAACTAGAAGAAGAATGCAGTGAAAACAGTAGCTTCCCACCCAAGGCAAGGAATTTTTCTTTGGAAAATGTCTCAAAGGCCATGCAAGTCAGGAATGTGAATGGCAAGGTTAACAATATAGGGTGCAATGGCCAAGACCTTACAGAGAATCCAAAAAGCTCTGGCTCACAGCAATTGTGTAGGGCAGGTTCTATGGCAGCTTGCAAAAAGCTTGTGGAACTCTCTGTATCCAGGGGTGCACTTGATGATATTAGTGTCATGGTTGTTGATCTCAGACATTTCTGCAGAAGAAAGACTGATAATGTGATAGCCTCAAATTAGATCGTTGGTTTAGACAAAACCCAAAAGCTATATAAGAAAATCCTATAGACCTTAACACCATTTTTGGCTAATTTTTTACATAATGTTAATATCACAAACAATCTTTTAGTTCTGTTCATTTTTAGTAGGCTTGAGTTTGCAAGGATGTTAGAGTAGGCAGTCTTTCAGATCCTAAGAAATTTCATTCTGTTTTTAGAGCAACTGAGAATTGACCTTGGGAAGTATTTTGAATCGCCATACACCAGATTTTTTCTATCGCTTGATCAAGTTGTAAAAAGAAGAGATTGTATAAAATATGACAACTTAAACCACAGTACTTTATCTTTCAAATTGCCATGTCAAGAGATTTATAAGTACAAATGAAGATAAAAGAACTCCAAATGCAGTAATTATCAATAGGAGACTAATGCTAATCCATTAACCATTATAGCGAGAATGATAACACCTAATCAAATGTCAATGGATGGGAAAAAATTGCATGATGAGTCACACCTTCAAATCTTAGTTATAAATAGATAAGAGGCCAGTCCACATTTCAAAAAAAACGAAGGTCCTACCTTCAAGGCAATTGCTACATGCTCACAAAGTTAGCCCGCATGACTTCTGGCCCCTTTCCCTTAAAATAAATGAGTTTGTAAAATATTGTAATAATGAAATTTGTTTATTGATGTTAATTATTATTTAATTTTGTGTCTATTTTGAGAAAATGTTTCAATGTAATTGTATGTTTATAGATGATGTAATTTTATGCAAAATTGAGCTCATTTTTTAACCCTTCACCTATCTCCATTTACATACATGTCTGTGTTCAACCATACTTTATTCATTTCTATCATAGTTGTCATCGAATCAATCAAAGATGATTATTGCTTATATGTATGCATCTTATTGAATTAACCTAGATTAAGCTTCTAGGGAAAGTGTATTTTCCTTTACATTTTTGGTAGGCATATTTGATCCTATTATAGAGACCTAAAATTGACATCTTGTCACTACCTAACTATTTCTTCTATAATCAATTGAATACAACCTTTATTATTCAATTAATTATCCCATTACCATCCCATTATTAATTAAATAGTATTGTATTATTTAATTAATAAATTCAGTATTCACCCGCACTTATTTCTATTCTAAATAATTTAATTATCTTCCTCCTATAGCCCACCTTAGGTAAACAAATCCACTTATTTACTTCCTAAGTCATCCATCCCTTTCTCAAGAAAATAAATAATTTTTTATTTATTTAAAATCTCTATTTTCCTCCACATTCCATTAAGTGGGTTTATCCAATTAACCCCTTAATTTCCCACTTGCACATGCCTAATACTAGTCAACCCCCAATCAAATCCTCCACATACTCCAATGTGTACAAAGACATGGACCTTTTGTACACAAGGCATGGGCCTTTGTACATGTGAGATGGCCTTGGTACCATGCCACATGGGTCAATGTGCTTGTCATACCCCCAATCCTCCTCTTTTTCATAAATGGGAATTTTAAATTCCCATGTGTCCTCTCAAGTACCCTTCCATCCTCTCATTCCACTTCCTTGTGCCACTTGGCACCATCTCCATGCTTGAGACATCTCAAGCCATCTACACCCTTGATCTCTCAATTCAATCCTAGCCATTAATCTCTCCCCAAAATCTATAAAATATTCCAACACTTAGCCATTTTCATCTCACATTTTCAAGAAAGTGACATTATGCTACCAAAATTTCATGAGCACACTTCAAATTCAATCACTTGGGAAAATCTAATGCAAGAAAGAATCTAGTATAATGTCTTTTGTTAAATTTTAGGCTTGTTTGGACTTATTTCGCCTAATTTGAGTGTTTATTTGATTTTGTGTTTTGTTCGATTTAGTTGTTCTTTATTGTTTGCATTGGTGCAATTTCACGCAAATGCCTACACTACCATAGGATTTACACCTTCATTTTTTAGGGTTTTAGATTTGCATTTTTTATCATACTTTTTATAGATCTTACTAGGGGTTATGTATATCTTTTATTACTATTTCATTGATATACATTTTCCTTTATGGTTTAAGCTTCATTTTTTGCTCTCTTTTGCCTACCCTACCCACCCTTGGTTGTATAATATTAGGGATTAACTTACAAATTTGATATACCGCTAATACTTCCAATCTTTAAATCTAAAAGTAATTATTAATACCTTATCTATCCTTCCTTTATGCAAGAAGCTACCCACAGTCCTATTCTTCTATCGAGAAGGAATGCTCACCTAAACTCTGACATGGCCACCCAACCCAATGAGAGTAAGATCTATTCCAAAACTCGTTTTGAGAACAACTTAGAGGAAAATCAAGATTATGATAATGATATTCATGTACAATAATTTTCAAATAAGCTTGTTATTTTGGCTAATGTTGAAAACCCTACACAACTACTTGATATGATTCACAATATGTTCATTAATAATCCACATGGATTAAAGATCTTGCAATTTGTTCATGATAAAATTTATTTATCTACTTGAGTAATACATCTACCTCATATCCCTCTTCTATTGTTGATCTATCTTCTATATTACTCCTTCCACTTGTATAGTATTTCTCGCACCTACACTTTTATACCAGGTCACATAGTGTGTATCCCTTTCTCCACCTTCTCTTCTCCTTATGGCCCTCCTTCTAACTCTACCCCTCTCAAGATACTTGCATTCCTCAAGATGTATCATACCTATATCCCTATTTCATATACCACTACACATCCTATCATCAACCATCTTACTCATGTCATTCCTACATCTACCACTCCATCACATGCCATGTTTATCCCCCCTTTCATCCCTCCATCCATGCCTATGCATACCCTTCATTATCTTTCCTCTTTTATGCCTCTTTCCCCCCTATCACCTCTTCCATCCCTCATACTTCCCACACCTAGTGTTGTACACACCATAGTGACCCTCAACTTTCATTTGTTACCCTTTCATCCTCTACCCTAGATGCACTAATTAATAAAATAGATCAAATTGAAAAAAGAGTGGATAAAAAACCTAATGGGAAAGATAATGAGGAATTTGAAGATGCTCAACATACACTGTTCGCTTATGAGACTATTTTAAACCCACTACCTATGGGCTTTGTGGCATCATATTTATCTAAGTATGATCACTAGGGTGACCCTAATATACATTCAAGATCATTTACTATAGTATGTTTAGAATTTATATATAAGAATAGACAATGGGCTAAGCTATTTTCAAGGACTGTCAAGGATTATAATATAAAATGATTCTTTTGATTACCTCATGGACCCATCCATACATTTGGTGATTTGACAAAAGATAAATTCTTGAAACAATTTGAAGTCCATATGGGCCTTAGAGTTTCTATATTTTATTTATTTGAGTGATCCAAGGGCTTAATAAACACATCAATTGTGTTATAGGATTCTCTAGTCTAAGTGTTCTAAAGTGATTAATCCCTTACATGATATTGAATTACAAAACATTTTTATTAAGGTACCACTTAAGCCAATTTTTGATAGTGTATACCTCAATAGCTTTGCATTTTTTATGGAACTTTGTACATATGCAAAAGCCATAGAATCCAAGTTATTAAGAGAGATATTTTTAAATATGGCTCAACCAGTAAAAATGCTTCATCATGTTAGGGTTCGGGAAGATTGGAGCAATAAACATTAACAATTATATGCAAATTAAATAACCCAAAAATAATAATGAAGAATAACACAAAAGAGATCAACACAGAATTTAACGTGGTTCACCCAATATGGGCTACATCTATAGAAACTTAGCCACCCAATGATTTTATTATCCAATGCAAAATAGATTACAATCGTGTGAACACCATGCCACAACATACATCCCAACTGCTTATAACAAGCTTTTTGGAATCTTCTAGAATTAGAGTTTTTACAAGGTCATTTTTTCATTTGACATGTTAATGAAAAAACCTTGACCTGTTAGTGGGAAAAACCTTGATGTGTCAATGAGAAAAACCTTGACATGCTAACAAAAAAAAAAATAGGGCTATAGCCCTAACCCCATATCTTGTTACAAGTGTATAGTATTTGCATGATCAATCGCCACATACCAACAATCTCCCACTTGGAGACTGATCCTAGATGACACTGTTGCACTTGCAGCTCCCAATGGATTACAGGTCTAGTTGGTTTCTTATATCCACCATTATCATTCATGAACATTAATAGAAATTGATAAGAAATCAGTTTCTCCCATGTAACTGCCTTTGTCAACATATTTGCAGGATTCTCACTTGTGTGAATTTTCTCCAACTTCAACTGTCCATCCTCCAAAACTGACTAGATGAAGTGGTATCTGAGTTGTATGTGCTTAGTTTTTGAATGCAGAGATGAATTCCTAGCAAGATGAATGGAACTCTGGCTATCAATGTACAAAGGACTATCTTCTTTTCATTGGTCCAATTCCTCCAAAAAATGTTGTAACCAAATCATCTCCTTCCTAGCTTCTACAGTAGCAACATACTCAGCTTTAGTGGTTGAAAGCAAAAAAACCTTTTGCAGTATTGAAATCCAACTGACTATATTACCTCCTACAGTAAAAACATACCTTGTAGTACTCCTATTATCAATATCACCCACCAAACCGGATTCAACATATCCTTTTAGAATAGATTTTGTTCCTCCAAAACATAGTTTGAAGTAGTGCCTATTAAATATCGGAGAACCCATTTTACCGCATTCCAATATCCACTACTTCTTGAGTGCTGACCCATTTTGTCTTGCTTCTCTTGTGTCTTTGGACACATCTCTTTAGTCAAGTTCTTAAAATGGTTTGGCAAAGGTGTACTAACTACTTTTGCATTCTACATGTTAAACCTTTTCAAAACCTTCTCTACATACTCACTTTGAGACAAAAATAATTTTTTGTTTGTCCTATCCCATGTGATCCTCATACCAAGGATTTGTTTTGCTACACCCAAATCCTTCATAGAAAATGAATTTTCTAATTTCTACTTAAGTTCATTAATATGTTTCATGTTAGACTCAACAACAAGCATGTCATCAACATAAAGCAACAAGATAATATAGCTACCATTACCCGATTTCTTGAAATAAACACAATAATCAGAATGGCATCTTTACATAACCTTGTTCAACAGTAAAACTATCAATTTTCAAATACCATTGCCGAGGTGCTTGCTTTAGGCCATACAAACTCTTTTTTAACCTGCACACAAATTCCTCCTTACCCTTGACCTCATATCCCTGTGGTTGTTGCATGTATATTTCCTCTTCCAAATCCCATAGTTTTTCAAGATGCAAGTCTTCTGCATCCACAAGACTTGGAATAGTTATAATAGAAGTCATTTTTACAACTAGAGAAAATATTTCATCAAAATCTATACCTTTTTGTTGTGCAAAATATTTTACCATGAGTCTGACCTTATATCTTTTCTTGCCTCCATCTTCTTCCTTCAACTTGTAAACCCATTTATTTGGCAATGCTCTTTTATTTGTAGGCAATTGGACTAAGTCCAAAGTTTGATTCTGCAACAAGGAATCCATTTCCTCTTTCATGCCTAGCTCCCATTTATTTTTGGTATCTACCTGTATTGCTTTTTCATAACCTTCAGGTTCACCAGAATCAGTTAATAATATAGAATATAACGATGGAGAAAATATTTCTAGAGGTCTAGTTATCCTTGTAGAACGTCCAACACTTGCAAGAGTCTATGCGATAACTTGTTGTTGTTGAGCATCATGTACCACTAGCATTTTATTTTCTGGAATCTCATCTAGCACCACATATTCCCTTTTGGCATGTTCATGCTTCTTTTCCTATAGTTGATCCTTATACATGACCTTCTCATTGAATATAACATCTTTTCTCCTAATGATTTTATTATTTTCATAATCCCATAATCGATAACTAAATTCATCTACTCCATATCCAATGGCGGTACATTTTTTAAACTTATCCTGAAGCTTGGTTCTATTTTCTATATCAACATGGACAAAAGCTTCACAACCAAAGGTTTTCATAAATGAGTGGTTTACCTTTCTACCCATCTATACCTCCTCTAGAATGCCACCGTCCAAAGGATTTGAAGATCCCCTGTTTAATAAATAAATAGTGGTATGTACAAAATCTGCCCAAAAATGTAAGGGTAGTCCAACATGCAATCTCATGCTCCATAATGGTCCTAGTCATCCTTTTAGACACACCATTTTCTTGTGGGGTTCTAGGAACCGTTTTCTTCCTATGGATTCTATTGTATGAATAGTAATTTTCAAATTCTCTACTACAATACTCACCTCCAAAATCAGATTTGAGGCACTTCAACTTTTTTCCTATCTCATTCTCAACCAAAGCTTTCCACCTTTTAAAAGTTTCAAATACTTTTGATTTTTGTTTTAGGAAATACACCCATGTTTTCCTAGTTGCATCATCCATAAAAGTAACATAATAACAAGAGACACCAAGAGAATATACCTGAGCTAGTCCCCATACATATCTGAATGCACAAGTTCTAATTTCTCACTCTTCTTCTCTTTCCCAACTTTGAGAAATCAAACTCTTTTCTTTTTGTAAAATCTACCGCTTGGGCACTACAATTTTTTTTTGCATCCACAACGTCTACCAACTCAAATGATTGAGCACCTTCCATGAAGCTTAATAGTGTTAACTTCAATACTTCTCCATTCCCATGGTGGCATCAACTCATTATTTCCAATTATATGCTTGCACAAAAGAATGTTAAGATCCCAAGGTTAAGGTTTGTCCTAGAATTATGACCTAAGCCTTGAGGGTTCATGATGAACCTACCTACGTATCCTCTTGTGGGAAATCAAAGGCTTTGTAGTTTTCCCCACAATGATAGAGGGATTTCAATCTCTCCTCTTCTATGAGATCTATTATCTCACCTTAACCCATAGCTATGAATTTAGTACATGTAAGCTATCAACTTGACCAATTATAATATAATGATAATAACTTTTCCATCAAGTGGTGGGTTCATACTAAACATTACCAAGCAATAGTGTACAAACATTCACAATATTCACTAGGGGCATATCATACCATAATCCCAAAGATTATACATAATTTAAGTCACAAGCATACCTCCATATATATGAGCTAACTAGCTCGTACACATCACTAATATAACAGTGATTGGATCATACACAAATCATAAGTATAATGGTGATTAACTCATGTACATCACAAGTACAACAATGATTGTCTCATACATATATCACATTTACATTAGTGATTGAATCCAACATTTATCGCAAATACACAGTGACAAGCTCTAACATACATCACATATACATAGAGATGAGCTCCACCATACATCTCGAATACACAATAACAAGCTCCATCATACATCACAAATACATAGTGATGAGCTCCAACATACATCACAAACACAGTGGCAAGCTCCAACATACTTCACATACACATAGTGACAAGCTCCAACATACATCACATCCACAATGGTCGATTAACACATCACAATAACCAACACATGTCCATAATGCGTCTCAGATAGAAAGAATATTGGTGCATTACGCACTACATTGTGGGTCCTATCATTTTTTCTAGTATTCTCCACCATTGGACAAATGGGAAGAGGATTTGGTGCATCCCATTCTACACCACGGGTCTGTCCTCAACCCCACAAGGCTAAGTATATAGTCTGACAACTGGGAAGGGGATTTGGTGCATCCCATACTACACTGCGGGTCCATCCACCATCCCAAGGGTTTCCCCAAGTAGTGAACCTACCAAACCTGATGGATTCTGACTTCAATCGCTTATAGGCCACCAACAAAAATTTTGTCCACCCAGGAAGAAGTAGCTCCTGACATATACCACCTTGTGACCTTAGTGATACTATCAACTATCTTCTTCACAATCCTGGGTAACACTTGGCATTGGTCACTTCTGTACTTATCAGTGATAGCCAATGAACCCTCTCAATATGCAATTAGCCCTAGATTGTCATTACCCTCATAGATGGGTCCCTACCCATGCAACCTCTACAACCATATCATAACTAGGGTATCCCACTACCTTCACCTCTATGAACTAGATGAAGCTAAATAATCCCTATCAGTAGCCCAGACATTGGTCATTGGCACGATCCAATGACTACCTGTCACTATTCAAATATCTTGGAGGTTCACTCTTGGGCAGGTCATACATAACATAAGACACAATCACAATCAACAAAAACCTGGGCCTATACATAAAAACCTCTAGATATGGAGTTAAATTACACAGACATATAAGAGATACATGGAACCAACACATGATGGACTTTACCCAACATATACATATAATCAAATACCCATTATAAAGTAGTTAAATACCTTACATCATTTTGTTTAATAGAATCCTATTATGCATTAAATATTAGTTATTAAATTCCCTTAACTTGATCATACCCATTCGATACCCATTTTAGCCTCAAACTAAAGCTTGTGGAGGAGGAAAGGTCAAACCATGTAGGAACAATCCCAACATCTAGGAGTTATCCCCCCCCCTAAACCATCCCCCATATGGACTTGAGGTCACAGGACATCCTTCACCCAAGGACCGCTATGTTTCCACTTCCATATGGATCAAAGTCACACGTAGTTCTCCTACATAGTCTCTCAAAGATACCTATACCATTTCCCATAATTAAGGTTTCATTAATGGTTTCCTTCAATTATTATCGACTATCGCAGGAGGAGGCTTAACTGAGCTCACAATATAGTGGTGATCCCACAATAGTGGTTTACAATTTTGGCCAAACTAGACAACTTAAATAATTTTTTTATCTAAATCTTCTTTTTGCACCTATGGCTAAGTTGTGAGGAATTTGAAGATGATGAAAACTAGAGTTTCATGACCTATAGATTCTAAATATATTTTTTTCAAAATTTTTGGAATCAGTTGCACTTCTTTTTCCATCTCCCTCAAAAACTAGTTTTTCATAAAACAACATTTTTTAAAGTGACACTCATCGTATAACACATAATTTTTCCATGAAGGATAAAATTCTAATTCTTTGAATTTAGATTTGTAACTCGATATCTAGTGCTTCCACTTGGTTAGATAGTTATATTGAGTATTTTTTTTTAATCAAGTTTGAATTCAAACCAATTATAATTCAACATAGCAACCGTATAACGTGTAAATTTTTTGTATGTATGAAATTCAATTTTTTTTTTTTGTTGGATCAAGGACTTCAATATCTAGTGCACTAATATATATTTTCTTTTTAATAATCTTATTTTTCCACATGTGCATGAGAGCTTGATTTTTCGGTGAAAACCTACATTCACAAGAAATAAAAATAAATATAATAATAAAATTAAATTCATTTAAAATTATACTTTTGGGAAGATTATAATAAAGGAATACATACTTACAAAAATAAATTTTAAATGAATTCATTTGATCCCCCAAAAGGTAAATCAAAAGTATTTTTTATCAGCATTTTGATAGGTGTAAAGGAGACTCATTATAGGTATGGTTTAAAACTAGCGGGGTTCTATCCAAGGGGGTTTCATTTAAGGTAGTTTGATCAAACCCTCTTCAATTGGAATTCTTAAATGGAACCTTTTAAGGCTTAAATCATTATATTTTCTAAAAAATGTGATTTCAAAAATTAGTTCCTCCCAAAATTGTAAACCACTTTGTGGGATCACCCTAAGCCTATATTGAGGAACTTCCAACTAGGTCATCCCTATCACACTTGACCTCCCATAGATATTAATCCTAATTCAATTTGAACATCTTAGAATCCTTGCAATCAACTATCGAGGATATCATGCAACATTTGGTACCCTAATGATAATACCATATAGTTATAGCATAAGGATCACTATTGAGGTTCTTATACTCAAGGTATAAATAGATGTCTTTACAAGACATACAATAGTATTTATGAGTTAGTTTTATGTTAAAATCATTGTTTGAATCCTACTTAAGAAAGTTGGCAACACTATATCAATGAGACCAATATATGAAAACATAGTCCCATTAATAATATTGCTAATAATAGTCTTTATCTTCTAAGTTCTTTTACCTTATGGTGCCACCCCATATTCTTATGATAATTTATTTAATAGACTAGACAATTTAATCATACTCATCATTTAATCTAATCCTGACCTTAATGGTCATTAGTAAGGTATCAAGATTTGCTACAAAGGATGTATCTTGTAACTTGATTTCAACCACATTGCCAAATTAACAATAATTGTCTTTCATCTAGTATACAATTATATTGAGGTTCATTATAGCTATAATAATAAATTTATTGTCAAAGTTCTCGTATCTAAGAGATTTATAGACATCATACAATCATATAAAAAATTTACCCTGACATCAATGGATTATCAAAAATACCAAGATTCAACATTAAAGAGATGTTTAGTAATTTGTATGGTCTCAGTGCTACTAAATGAAGTCACCCTTGCAATTATTATGCAACCAAGTGTCAAGGCTCATATTGATTATATATGATTCTTGGTTCATATTGTAAGGTTATCTTGCTACTAAATATCTAATCTAGGACTATTTGTCATCTTATTTCTTTTAAAGTTCAAGCATAAAGTATATAAATACTTAACCCTTGATTATATTGATTTCTTAGTTAATAAATATTCCAAAACATCCTATAAGCTCATTTCCATGACACAAAGGTTAGGATGATTAGTTTTAACAATAAATTATGTTTGTTTGCAAAAATCATACTTATCACTAAACCAAGACGCTATGTCATAGTGAAAATGTAAACATGAGTGATAACCTTGAACTACACCATAGTGTGCTAGATAAATATTTAAATCAGCATTGACCTATTAAGGTCTCACTATTTTATAATGAATATTACTTTACTTGGAAGCCATCCTAACTAATCTCCCCTCATATAACACATGCCCAATTTCATACAAGGTTTATATAGATGTCATGAATACTAAGCACATTACTCCCATGATCTAAAATATAGATAAACATAACTAGGTTGAAGAGGGTAGTAAAGATGATATGATATGATAACCATAAGAAATAAAATTCACAAACACCTTTGTATTCTACATATTGACAACTAGGAGGGAAAAGTAAATGGTTTTGTTGTTCAACATCTTGCGCCCCACATGAGGATGCAAATATAACTTCTACTTATCGCTATTAAAAGAAAATACCAAGCAAACCTTAGCATGTTACAAGTTTGAAGGATCATGGTAAATGATTTAATTCATAAATATTACTTTAGTTATCATTCAATACTCTATCATATTCTCCCCCAAATTCTTACATGACAACCATAAGAGAAGATATCCAAACCCAGTGTTATTTGAAAGATGTTTATACTTAACTTTAATGATAGAGTTGAAGATAACCATGGTTCAAACACTAAAATCTGCAGTCATTCCTCTTGGTGCCTCTAATATCGTGTCCTTCCTCCAATGCCAATTCATACTTCTAGTATTTCCTCTTTCCAATGTTCTTGTAGCTTTGGATCCAAAAATCTCCTCTCCTTGCATTATCAAATCTCCTGAGCCTTCCTTTATACTTTTTTGGATGTCCATAGCTTGATCAAAAACTCTCATGGCTACATAGGGGCAACATGGTCAATAGCTATCGAATTTGGCTTCACACTCTCCAATTTCTTTTGCTTGACATTTCTAAATCCTTTTCAACAACTCCTTTTTATTTTTATGTATATCCAACACTCAATGTAGTACCATGAGACCACATTTCTTTAAGGGATTTTTATCCTCCTTCATCCCTTCTTTTGGCTCTCATTTCTTCCCTTTTTGCATCTATTGCAGGCATCTAAAGGTTTTTTCTTCTTCCAAAAAAAACCTCTCCAAGCTAGTCTTCCCAACTCTCAAATTCCCTCTTTCTTTATTTTCCTCCTATTGACCTTCATCTAAAATCCCCTCTCTGATCTCTATGTTTTCTATCCACAACTGCATACTCTGCATCCTTCTCTATCAAGAAAGAGGAAATAAAGCAATGGATTTTTATTCCCAAATTCCCCAATTACTTCTCTTTACACCTCTCTGACTTTTCTTTATTTTCTCTTATTCACTTGCCTACACTTCCTGTGCAAAAGAACGTGAATAAATTGTTGGGGTTGCAAGGGTTTTAAGAATTACATGAGCCTCTTTTTCCACACACCCTACACAATTTCCATTTCCCACGGACAAGGGTGCCAAGCTTATTAATTGCACAAACACATGTTTCCTTTAATCCATTCCATACTCTCTCTTTTTTCCCATCATATTTTTGTCTTAGTCCATCCCTTCGTGTGAATGATTAAGGAGAAAGGTAGGGGTTACATACCTCATAAATGTGTGCTCCCTACCTCCAATCACCTCTTTCCTTATTTTATTCATTATTTATCTCCACCTATACTGTCTAGCAGGGATGTCACTAGCTAGGGAAGTGACATTGTTTTTCATAAACACAGTTTTCACAAAACTCCAAGTCAATTTGCTTCAGACCTGGTAGCAACTTTCTAGAGTGAAGGATCTTCATCCCTTTCTCACTCATGTGCCCAAGTCTATGGTGCCAAAATTCTATTTCTATCCCTTTAGCAATTGTTATAACTATCTCAGTAGCAATTGTTTTTATAGTAGCTAAGGTAGAAAAATTATTACCAGTACACAAATACAATGTGCCTACCTTTTCACCTTTAGCTACTACTAATGCACCTTTAGTGACCTTCCAAACTTTTTCTGAAAAGGTAACCATGCAGCCTTCACTACTCAATTTTCTTACAGAAATTAAATTCCTTCTGAAATTTGGAACCATTCATTTCCATTCCGCAACTTGATTTTTATCTTTCCTTTTCCAACAATTTGATAGGGTGCGTCATCGCCCAAATATACCTGTCCAAAATCACGTTGAACATAATTGACAAAATATTTCCTATGGGGTGTGGCATGAAATGAAGCCCTTGAATCTATTACCTAGGAGTCATTAGCATTACCTAAACACAAAATTAAAGCATCCTGCAATTTATTACTTGCAACATTAGCTTCCTTACTGTCATCATGTTGTCCATCTCCTTGTTTTCCCTTTAGATACCAACAATCCTTCTTCAAGTGTCCTTGCTTTCCATAGTTCCAACAATCCATTCTTCCTCTGGATTTAGATCTACCTTTCTTTGACTTCCCTTGTGACTTCTCATAATTTGTTGGTATTTTTCCTCTCTCCTTTTTTCTTCCCTTGTTCTCTATAGTCAAAGAATTACCCAATGTTGAAGTCTCGCCTATGCTTTTTTGTCACATTTCCTCGCTAAGGATAACACCAACAACATCGTCAAATTTTAATGTATTTGAACCAGAGACAGAGTTACAACCATTACCAATCTATTCTAGTTTTCTAGAAAAGAACATAAAACCAAGAGATCCCTCACCTCTTCATCAAAATTCACTTTTATAAAAGTTAACTGACTAGTAATCATATTAAATTCATTTAAATGATCTATCACAGATCCACCTTCAATCATTTTCAGATTAAACAAATGCTTCATGAGAAATACATTATTTGAGGCTAAGGGTTTTTCATACAATTTAGCCAAAGCTTCCATCAAATCCTCTGTTGTCTTTGCTTCTATTATATTGAACGCCATGGATGGTGCTAGGCACAATTGAATGGTTCCCAGTGTCTTTCTATCTAGAATCTCCCATTCTTCATTGGACATCGTAGCTTCTTTCTTTGCTTTTCCTTGCAATGGCTACCATATATCCTTTTGATACAAATCATCTTCCATCTACATCTTCCATAATTGATAATTTTGGTTGTTTAACTTCTCAACCTTTAATTTTCCTTCTTCCATTGCTCCCACTCAAATCTAGAGGT
Source organism: Sequoia sempervirens (assembly GCA_007258455.2). Lineage (NCBI taxonomy): Eukaryota > Viridiplantae > Streptophyta > Pinopsida > Cupressales > Cupressaceae > Sequoia > Sequoia sempervirens. Next base: position 25,241 of record VDFB02261602.1, on the reverse strand, counting down.
TTCCTACTAATCAATCGAAATGCACGCAGCTCTGATACCAATTGTTAGGGTTCAGGAAGATTGGAGCAATAAACATTAACAATTATATGCATATTAAATAACCTAGAAATAATAATGAACAATAACACAAAAGAGGTCAACACAAAATTTAATGTGGTTCACCCAATATGGGCTACATCCACAGAAACTCAGCCACCCAATGATTTTATTATCCAGTGTAAAATAAATTACAATCTCGTGAACACCATGCCACAACATACATCCTAGCCACTTATAACAAGCTTTTTGGAACCTTCTAGAATTATGGTTTTTACAAGGTCATTTTTTCATTTGGCGTGTTAACGAAAAAACCTTGACATGTCAACGGGAAAAACCTTGATGTGTTAACAATTCTTTTTTGGGGGGGGAAACTCCATATCTTGTTACGAGTGTATAGTATTTGCATGACCATTCCCCATATACCAACAATCTTGAAATATAAAAATATAAATAACTTTACAAAAGATGATATGAATATGAAGGAAAATGTTCATCAAGTTGCCAATATTCTAATTTTTCTTCATTTAAACCAAATCTGTGGGTAGGAAGTTTACTAAATTATAAGAATTCTTGAAAAGTGTTTTCATTTTTTTGTTGAGTGATGATTTGATCTCTCTCCCTCTAACCCATCCATTGGATCCCAACAACCCACTTTCTAGGACATATAATGAACAAAACATTTTAAACCTTCCAAAGGGTTAAAAGTCATTAAAATAAATCACACATGGATCTTAAATGATAATCATAGTGTATGCTAATACAATCAGAACATAAATCAATAGTATTCAAATTGAATTAAGCAAATTAAGTTACATTTTATTAAACATAGAAAGCATATGAAATCAAGAAACCATGTAAAACACAAAATACTAGGCATTCATTGAGAACTCTTTCTAAAAATTGCTATCACCAAAAAGATACTAAGCTTTTATTAATCTCAAGAACAAGAGTAATTTAATACAATCCACTTTATCTTCTTCAATTTGATAGTAGGGTAAGTACATGGAAATAGAGGGTAAAAAGGAAATCAAAATTCAAGACACTTTTTTGAAATTAGCCAAACCTGAATTTTGATGCATAATCTGAGATACTTACAATCAAAATTCAAAGATGTGATTAAAACAAGAATTATGGTACTTGAAGTCTAATTTCTAAAGTACTAAGATGTTTACAAAATAGTTAAGCTTAAGATGGTCAAACATTGAGTGTACAGAAAAGTGCTCATATTTTTATCAGTACATAATCTTCATTTCCCTCCTTTCTTGGGGGAGATAAGAGTAGGTATGACACATAGGCTCATGCTTTTCCTTACAAATACTTTTCCAATATTTGAGGAAATTGACTCCTCATTTTCTAGAGGAGTTGACTTGTTAGTAGCCTGATTTGGAAATTCGGTGCCTAGAATTAGATAAATTTGTTGAGTAAGTCCTCTTGAAGGAGGCAAACCAACTAGTAGGTTAGCTAATATCAAATTTGAATATTGTTGTAGCAATTTTTGCACCTCCAACGAGATTTTTTATTGATCTAATTTTTAAATTTGATTATTTTTGCAGCAATATTTACAACTCCAATGGGATTGATTGTTGATCTAGTTTCTCCTTTTCTCAAGGGTATAGAAAATAACAAATCTCATCCATGGACTCTTTGAAAAACTCTTTCCAACCAACTACAAACAAAGATAAGATCTACTATTTCAAATGATCCTTCTCCTTTAAAAGGCTTCGAGATATAGAGTTTACCCTCATGTTGTATCTCATGTGTTTTCTTTACCATACTAAACTACATTCTTGTCATATTACTAGGGTCTACCCAATAGAAACAACATGCATCCATTAGCACTACATCGTAGAACACTTGACTTCATAAGGACCAATTTTGAAGTCAACAAGACAAGATTGATTCACAAGCACACCATGATCCTTTTTCAACTAGATAATCTTATAGGAATTCCATTTTGGAATGGAAGTAAGCTATAATTTTTGCACCATTTCTATACTCAACAAATTATCAGCAAATCTTCCATTTATAATCACCTTACAAATACACTTTAATTTTATTTAGCACACGATCTTCCTCCTCCAATTAGTTTTGGGGTTTTCTTTGTCCCTAGATATCTAGGTTCTTTTCAGCATCAAGTTCTCTCTCATATTTTCTTCAACTTCTTCTATCAAGGGTTCTTCTTCTTCTTTTTCTTATTGGGCCACTGTCACCCTTTTCAATTTTTGAGGGTAGTCTACAATCTTATTTTATTCGCTACATATACAACACCTCAAGGCTTCCAACTTCAAGAAAATTGTTTCCTTCATCCTCTACCTCTAAAATCTCCTTTTCCTTGGAAGTTTAACTTCACATTAACTTCTTGCTCTTCGTTGTTGGTAAGTTTGGAGGAACTTCCCCTTCCTCTACTCAAATTTTTGCCACCTCTTTTGCTTGCCACATTGCCTTTCCTATTCAATTTTTCCTCTACTTTGAAGGCACTCTCATATGTTTCACCCATGTTACACCCTGTGTCTTATTACCTATTTACTATTACCTCGTATGGTAAATTTATTTAATAAATGTGAATGTATTTTATATATATGAATTCTGATGGAATATGATGAATGAATGTTTGATTCTATTTAATGTTTTATGATAATTTTGTATATGAAATATATGTGATGCAAATGAGTATATGGATTCAGCTAACTACTGCTATGATAAACAAAGCTAAATGCAGGAATAGATTCAAGCCTCCGAAAGAGAGGGGAAGTATCACTTAGGAGAAGATTTTGGTATGGTAACCTTTAATTCAGTCTTACTAAGCATTCACATACTCACACCCTAGTTGGTCTTAGTTGAGTCAAGATAGTCGAGTAGATGGTAAGTGATCTTCATTTTAGTTGTGTGTGTTTAAATTGATTTGCAATCTTTTTTTATGAATGTTTGGAATGGGGTATGTGATGAAGTCTTGATGATAAGTTGAAATCCTTCCTTGTGTTTATTGTTATGTCAATGAGATATATGCATAATATGTGTGTGTGTGTTTGTGTCTATGGTAAAATCATACACATGAGTGAATACGCACATGGGTATATGTAGGTAGACATACCTACACATGCTCATGGACAGATTACCCATATACATGGGAATACTGATTGGACTAAGGTGATATATATATATATATATATATATATGTTGATCGATGGAATTGTGTGTATGAGTATTTTTATAAAGATATTGAAATGATATTACATATATGTATATATATGTGGTATATATATGTGTGTGTGTGTGTTTATTAATTAAATGTATTTGATTAACTCTATGAAATGAATATATTTATTGATATATATGTATATATATATATATATATTTTTTTTTGATAGATATATATACATATATATATATATGATATATATGTATGATATATATATATTTATTAAAAAAAATTATTGTGTTGATCTCCATGCACATAAAAATAGTGCTAATATTTAGTGAAGTGTTGGATAAAATAAATCGCATATAACACATATGGCACAACATTTTTAAAGGAATACCAACCAGCGCATAAAGTATGTAAGACTAATTCAAGCCAAAGGATGAAGCACGTATGAGTACATGCACTAATGTAAACACTTGAAGGGATGTGTAAACTCTTTTAAATGCCTTGAGAATCAGTCAAATCTTGCGCTATAAACTTGGGCACCAACATTTGAAGGTGGCATCATATTATCAAGAGTTTGGAATGCTTAAGAGGTCTTCAAATTATGCATAAGCCTGCAAATAGAATAGAGACTTAGTCAAGTGCAAACTTGGCAGCATTTTGTAAAGGAATTTGAATTAAAAAACTATTTTAAGCTTGTTGTCTCATATATCAAGTCAACTCAACCATTTAAATGGTGAGGATTGTGATGTGTTGTAAACCTGTGAGTTAGCTTGGTGAGTCATTGCACGAGGATAGAAAGGTGGCAAGAATATTAACTTGTTTGTAGTCTTTGGTTGCTCATAAATTAGTATAAATAGAGGTGTTTATTCTACCAATTGCATCACTTTTCAATCTAATTTATTTATGTTATCATGTTGCAAATTTAGTGCAAAGTGAGTTGAGAGATTGTGAGGTTGAGATTTGTTTTGTTGTTTTCTTTGGTTTTGTTGAGAGATTTAGAGAGAATCTAGTAGAGGAATTTGGGTTGTTCATAGTGGATTTGCAAGAAAACTTGAGCCATTAAGCTAAGAGGGAAGATTATTTGAAGTTGGAGCTTTAAACATGCATGTTGATTTCTACTTCTTTGTTATTATGTTGGAAAGATTGTTTATTAAATAGCCATGTTGAAAAGATTGTCTTTATGTGTGTTATGATGCTTGCAATTCTTTTGAAAGTTCTTGATTGTTTCTTGTATTGGAAACCCTTTCACTTGGGTTTATACATATGTAGTTATTTATACCATAATGGGTTTTATTCGATTATAAAGACTATTTGTACTATACATTGATTGTTGGTACTATACAAAATAGAATAATACTCTAAGTGTGTAGCATAAGATAGAGTTGTTTTAAGATACTTGATTTCTATGTCAGTTAATGTGAATCAATGGAAAGGTTATTCCTGGGGTTAGGATAATCCATGAGAAAGGGAATAACCTAAAATAGAATAGAATAGAATACTAATGGTCAATACAAATTGAGCAATTGTAGTGGTGAATATAGATGGCCCTCACTTGAAGTACTGGGTGTTGAATCTTTGGCCAAATTAATGTAGGTATCCATTGTCTACACTATCAATTCACTATGATCCAAGTACATACTAGGCTGAGAATATCATAGAAATAGAGGTTAACTTTATGGTAAGCTCTAGTTTTTTAGGACACATCACTATGCTTAGAAAAGGCTATTTGAAGGATGAGGTTACCAAACCAATCTCTTTGTCAAAGGGAGGGCCATCTTACCAAGTTTGGTAGATGTAAAGAGGACTACAGTTAGTCCATGGTTGGTGCAAAAGTGCTTGAGTGATGCTTCTCCTCATGCAATTGGTGGCCAAGATTTGGGAGGACATTTTAGACTATTTGTATTTCTAGTTCTTGTAAGCTTGTCATGTGTCCATCTATATGGAAATTTAAAATGTGAAACTTTATCTTGAATATATTTATGTAAAGTGAATTCATGCTTATATTATTGAAAACATTCTTTGTATATGTAGTAGAAAATTTTGGAAAGGATATGTTTCAAGTGGTGCATTTATTATTGAAAAGAAAAGAAAATTTTAGTGCTCTTGTTGATAGATGCGTAAACTATTGACTTGTGGGGAAAACTTAGAAAAATTATTGAGTAGAACAATGGGCATGTTACAACCCACAATGTTCACTTTAAGTAGGGCTATCTCATCTTGGAGTTGAAATTTAAGCCTATTGATATATCTTTCTGTTGCATGCTTAGAATAGTCTTGTAAATTAGTTCTCATTTGCAACCTCGGAAATTCCTCAGTATAAGCTTGTATTGTTGGCTCCTATTTAATATTTTAAAACTCTTTAAAATGATTTTAGTTGATAATCAAACATAAACTTATCTTTCAAGTGTTATAGCATCTTTGGCCACATTTGGATTTTCTCGTTCCCTTGTATTCTCTTAACATTTTGGAGGTTCTCCCACTGAAGAGAAACATAAGACTTCATTTTTTATGTTGCAACCTTGACCCTTCATGGATTAGTTTCCTCAATTTTGTTCATCTTATAGTATTTCTCTAACTCTTGAATCCAATCCATGAACACTTCTAGACATAGTTCACCTTTAAAATTAGGGACTTTAACCTTATTTTTGGTTCCTTATTTGGCTATATCTTCAATAAGCCTTTCCATGGGGTCTGTGGCTCCAACCCAACCCCTTTGAACTTCAAGTTCTTCCTCTTAATCCTCATGAGGCAACCTAAGTTTAAGGGCCTCTAAACTTCTAAGTAATTCATCATCTATATCTCCTCTCCATCTTGCATCCATCCTACCTCTTCATCCCCATTTCACATGGGCTCCCCTCTAGGTAATTATGGTTTTCTCTTATACCAAAATGATGTAGGAACTCCTTACTCTAACCTACAATTTGTTTTATTTCATAGATAGACAAACAAAGAACACAACTCACCAAAAAAACAAAATAGAAGTACAATATTACATAACCTCAAGCAGTATGTACAACAGAGATATACTAAGGAAAACCAACCGTATGAACCATCAAAATGAAGCAAATGTCCTGTTATTTTCTAGAAAATTGAAGCTTTCACTTAGCCTCTAATCTATCCATTCTAAACCCAAGATCTAAAAACTAACCACTAAATCCAAAAAACATGCATTTACCTCTATTTTAACCTTCTAAGCTAAAAATAGAAATTAGTTAATAGTTGTTCACTTATTCCCCCAACAAAACAAAAAAAGAGCAATTGAAAAAAGTTACAAACTACTATCTTTAGTAAAACAAAATCCTTAAAAAAATTGAGCAGAGAACTAAACCAATAAAACATAGAAGTCTTCATTGAAGGTGATCCACATCAACGAGTAGAGAGTACCTTGCAAAAAGAGCATTGACCCTCCTTAAATGCCAAGGCCACAACATATTAAGAACGCCATAAGCTAATTTTGATCTGAGATTCGTTTTAAATATACAACTAATTGCCTCAAATGGTATTGTTGAAGAAATGCCAAATAGGAGCCATGTGCAAATATACTTGTATTGTAAAAAGGACATAATACATTGTTTTCCTTTTGAAATTGAAGAAAAGAGCTGCACAAAGAGACCAAAATTTGATCTTTTGGCAATACTCTTGTGATCATCCTCTAGCAGGGAGAATTTGTTTGCATCCCCTAGATACAAGAAACTGATTTATTTACAACTTAGAATGCTTCGTTAATGAAATTTTTGTTTTTGTACTTAGTAAAAGAAAATGAAACTTGCAATCAATCTCAAATACAACAGAATGGTGCACCATATTATTCAATAAGGTATGTTGAAATTAAAAGTGGAAAGATAGAGAGATCGATAAATAACAGATAGAAAGAGGGTGCTCCACAAATACACAACTACTCTAACTACAGGTGATAATGGTAGCCCATAGTAGCCATAATGGTAGCCATGCCAACAAAGAAATATACATAAAAGTTAGTAAACAATGTAGAGATACAATGGCAAAATATAATGTAACTACATTACTAGTTATGAGCACCAGCACCATGATGCATCAAGGAGATGTCAATTGAGAAATATCCTCAATAGGCATTGCCACCCACTGCCATTGCTAGGACACTTAATGAATACACTATATGCTACTTGCAATTCTTGTATATTCATCAATCAACCAGAAGACAATATGAATGACATTTTGGATGCCCTCATTCACCATCAAGTGATAAATCCAAGGCTTATTTTTAAACTTGAAATGGCTGATAGGCCTCAATAAATTGATTAATATTCTTGATATTATCAGTGAGCTCAGTTGGACCACACCTACAACATCATCCATTTATGTTGCTTGCACTTTTTTTCATACTCATATATCTCTGAACATACTTAAGAAATGGAAACCACCACCACTTAAAATATAAGAATCATCTCATAAAGAGAATAAGAAGGAGAAAAACAAATCACTTATCCATGATGAAGATGTGAATCTTGGAACATAAAAATGGATACAAGTGAATAGAGAGAACAAACTATAGCTTTTTCTAGAAAATAGAAAAATAAAATTTCTTTAATTCATATCAAGAGAAAGGAACTAAGTTATAACGTAGCATTTTCAAGTCCAATGGACCAGCTTCTCCTGAGAATTGTATTTTTTTTTAACTAAATATCACGCTCCTCTTCTTCACTGTCAATTATCTTATATTTTCTTTCTGATTGTTGATCATTTCTTTTTATGGAAAATTTTGCATCTGATGCACTAACTGTTGATAATTTATCACCATGTAATTGTTTGAAGCCCAATAGTTAAGAAATCTTTTTGTTAAGTCATGGGTGTTGAATAAAGGCTTGGTAAAAAGGGAAAAAAACAAGAAATTGGCCAAGTCTTCTAGACACCAAAGTTAGAGAAATTTTCAGTTTTGTTTAACTCACGTAATAGGGAGAGGTCTTAGGGTTTTTGGATTGAATGGCCTTGAACGAATTTTCTATAGAGACTTTAGTTTTCTATCCACGTTGCAAGGCAGAACAGAGATCAGGTTCAATGGGTAAGGCATCTTGAATCAGTCTTTGAATGCCTCTATCCACATATCCCGTCAGGTATGCATTGTGATGTTAGGGCTTTCAAATATTTTTGAAGTTTTTGAAGAAAAGCTTATTTGTTTCGCTATGAAATCCTTTGTTGTTACATACTATTAAATTTCTACATAATGTGTTAAAACTCTATCAAAACACTTTTTAAAAAAAAGGGAAAAGAAGATAGTTATGAAAAAACCTCGTAACCCTATTCTTTTCTCAAGGAGACTTAGGGTAGCACCATAGGATTTTAAATAAAACAAACTAGATTTCAAACCATAAGAGCAGCATTGTTAAGATTTCCTGATTAAATTTTCATGGAAATGATCTCCTTTACAATAACATCAAAAGCAACTCTTGGAAGTTAAGGTTCTAGTATCTAGATACACAATGAGCATCAATGAGTTTGCTGATAGTTGGGTATCTAGTACTTAGAAAATATTGAATGTATAGTAGTAGTCAGGTATACAATGAAGGACAAGTTAGTGAATGTTGGCAAAGTGCTTGGATTATGGAGTTTGGGGAAGTGACTGTGCCTCTAACAAAGTCATTAACTGTAATGGTGTGAATTTGCACCGCCTCGTAAATTCAACATTTACATACCTCCTACCTTAGAGAATTAAGTCTGATAATGTAATTTCATGCTCTTATCCATTTTACATCCATTTGGTAGCTTGTTTTCATGTTAACAGGGGATATTATGTCTTGGATATTAGCATGACACATAAACGTCTACATGATGTGTTGTCCTAATAGGATTCTCACCTCTGAAATCCATAGAGGCATTACACTCCTCCATTGGACGTGAAGTGTAACATCTCCTACCCTTTGAACCAACCTTGAATGACTCTTTTGCCTCCATTTTCACCTTCAAATGATGATCTCTTCCGTTCCTTCACTCTCTCTCTAGATCTCTCTTGCTTCATTTTGGTCTTCTACACTCTTCTCACAACATTCTCAAGTTATACCACCTCCATTGAAGTTGCAAGTTGGTATTTTTTTGGCTCACTCCCCTCGTGGAAAGGTGGATCTTTGAAAGCTTGTGAGCTTGCTTCTTCTCTTATTTTCCTTGAATGCACGTGGTTGAAAGTGATATCACTCCATCTTCCTTTTATCTTGCATTATCGTTTTAATTTCATAGCATATTGTTGGTCAATGTATTGTTTGGTATTGTTATTTTGATATGTTTCTTTATCACATTTCTCCAATCGTTTCTATATTAGTTGTTCGTGGAGGTGGAAACACCAAAGTAGGGGACTGACTGCAGCAGTCCTCTAAACACAACCCCAACATTTTCCCATCTTTTGTGTGCAGTCTTTGAAGTGAATATTTCAAAGATATCAACTCATGGCCGGTAGGAAAGTGCGCTTTCCTCTCCCTTCTTTGTCAATTCGTAGTTATATTTAGTTAAAGTATTCTTCTTGTTATGGTATCATTCTATTCCTTTATGTTTTTGTTATTATATCAAACTATATCTATTAGGTCATTAGTAAGTCTCCCTCAGTTTTTTACTGTACTTTATGCTTTCTATTCGTACGAATGCCAGCGCATTGCACTATCGTCTGTGTCTCACATTGTATTCCTCCAGCAGTGAGTTGTCCAAGTTATAGTCCAAACTCTGGAAACTTGCTCACCTAACTTCCTAAAACAATCAGGCTTGTTAAAGGACAACAACCTAGTTGTTCTTCCTTTTAGCCTCTAAACCTTAAACTCTCCTAAAACATTCCATTAGCTTGAGGTAGATCATGGTAGCCTATTGTTCTAGACAGGTGATCCCACAATACTGGTTTACAATTTTTGGTCAAATTGGACATTGAATTGAATTTTTTTAACTAAATCTTCACTTTCGGGTACCTATAGCTACTAAACCATGAGGAATTTGAAGATGATGCAAACTAGTGATTTTTGACATTTTTTCTGTAGATTCTAAATATATTTTTAAATCAAATTGCAATCTCCTTTGAAAACTAGTTTTTAATAGTAAACACCATTTTTAAAGAGTGATATTCACCATAAACAACATAACTTTTTTTCTATGAAGGATAAAATTCTATTTTTTTGAATTTAGCTTTGTAGCTACAATATCTAGCACATTCATTTGGTTTCATAGTGGTTTATTGAATATTTTTTTCTTAATTAAGTTTTGAAGTCAAACCAATTACAATTTAGACATAGGCATACCATATACACCATAATTTTTTTGTATGTATCAAAATTCAATTTTTTCTTTTGTTGGATCAATGACATCAATACCTAGCTCAAACATATTTTTTAGAATTTTTTTTGATAATCTACTATTTTTCCACATGTGCAAATAAAGAGCTTTATTTTTTGGTGAAAAACCTATGTTTAATTAAACTAAAAGAAATACATAATGAAACCAAAATATATTAAAATTATATTTGATAGATAGCTCGTTCTGAGGACTACCATCATCTAGTTGGGTCTGTGAAGTTTCCTCCATTTTCATCCTCAACTTGAGCTCAGAAAGGAAAAAAAAAGGGGGGTTCGAGCAAGCTACCCTTGACCCCTTCGAGCGAAGGGGGTTCACTCGAACCCCCTTGTTTTGCATTTTTCCCTTTTTTTCCTTAAAAAAATGTGTCAAAAATGGATGACATCACAAAGGGATTCACTTGACGAGGGGGGATTCGATCGAACCCCTTTTTGGGTTCATGCGAACCCCCCTTCAAGCGAACCCCTTAAAACCCAATTTTTTTGGGAGCATTTGAGGGTTTACCCAGATCCTCCTAAGACCTAGGGTCTTGAGCAGTTGGTCCCCCTCCTCTACATTTTGGTGAACTCGACATGAACTATTTTGGTTTTCTCGCGTAGTGTTGAAGGAATCTTCTCTCATGTTCTAGGTGTGTTGTAGGTGTGTGTGTTGCAAGGTGCCTAGCCTTGCAACCCAACCTACAACCCCTAACAACATAGTTAGAAGAGTCCCTAAACATTGTGAAGAAAACTATAGAGTAGGTCACTATCTGATTGTTAAACCTTTGGGGTCTTCTAAGAAATTATTTTTCGGTGTACGTAGAAGATGGCTTCTTTCATTCATCTTCCCATCCCATCTATGCAGCATGTGAATGGGTCTCTTGATATAACCTTTACATCGCAGGACTTGCCTATGAATGTGAATAGAAAACCCTCTCCTTTGTACATTCTCGCTCGTATCAATAGGAATACCATGATTGGTGTTCTCATTGATCCTACATGCCGAGTTAATGTTATTATAGAGGAGATTATGCTAATTAAATTTCTAAATAAAGATGGGTACGATGAATCTAAGAGCATGATACGTATGCATGATGGGATTTTCATCCCTGTAGTTGGTTCCATCACCCTTTCAGTCTTGGTAGGGCACAAAACTGTGAATTCCCTTTTCGATATTATCCAAGAGTCTAACTTGTTCAAAGTGAAGCTAGGCATTCCTTGGCTAGTTTCCATGAATGCAGTCCCTTCATTGATCCATAAATGTTTGAAGTTCTCTCATGACCTGGCTCAGTGCACATCATGCACGACACTAGGTATAAACCCCTGGTGTCATGTGGGGCCTATTCGTTAGATCACTTATGGTTTTCCCCTATTGGTTTGCTTCCTCCAAGGATGGACCTATTGTATCGCACTTATGTAAAATACAAGAATGGGGGCATAGCATCGAAAGTGACCTATCCTCCTTCCCCTTATGCTATTTTGGTTAAGGCCTCTATGATAGCACAATAGCAAGCTGCATCTTCCTCATAGAAGGGGAAGGGGAAGTCTACTCGAGCTCAAGAGCCTTCCTCTTCTTCTACTATTTTGTTTGCTTCCACATCTCACCTTGTTGTGGCACCTTCAACTTCCACCTTCATGCATCTCATGGGGAGTCCAATGGTGCCCGCTTGGCGGAAGGCCAAGCGTCAAGTGTTCGACCTTCCCATCTTACCCATGGTTCCTTGGCCCATTGTTTACGGTAAGGGGAAGGGTCCCCATGGAGTTGGCTCTACATCTTGACCTGTGTGGCCTCCTACTGCTCCTACCCCTAGGGTAGCGAATGGGAAGAGGCTCGTAACTGAGGTGCTTGAATCTACTCCCTCGTCAGTTGTTTCCTCTTTTCCTGCACTTCCTCATATCTCTATCCAGGAGTCACTCCCTCTGTCAGCGAGGATTGTGATGGACACTCCCATGGCAGAATAGGAGCCTCCTGCTCCTCCTCAAGTTGTAGCTTCCAGCTCTTGGAGTTGAAGAAACTACCTTGCACATGAGTGTAAGCATCAGAGGAAGGCTTTGGTTGTTGAGCAGGCTACTTTGTAGAAGGTGGAAGGGGACCCGCAGCTCCTATTTCAGTGTCTCCTATTGTTCCATCCTCTTCCACCCCTTCTACTTTGGTTCTCGTCACCTCCATCTTGCTTTTGGCTCCCCCTGCGAGAGCAGATGCTCCTCACCCTAAAATGGTGCAAGTGTTCATTGCTCCCTTGGTTGAGCCTCCTCTCTTGATGTCCCTTCCGTACATCCTACCTTTTCCTAAGCCCATGGATATGTTGAATACCTCGATGGTGTCCACTGTGGTTCTCTCCTCTTCTTCCTCTCCTTTTACTTCCTCTTGGGGTGTTCCACACCCTTTGATGAAGTGCAAGTTGGAGGATGACCCTGCTTCTAATGGGGGTTAGAAGAAAGGATCTCCCTCTTCAAGAGAGGGTTCTGCTTTGGCTTGTGCTATCCTAGTGACAAGAGGTAGCTTTGGTGTCTCCTAAGTTTGTCACTGCCCCCGAGTCTTTCGGTGAGGTCAGAAGTGGATCTCAAGTGCCTCCTTTGTCGCCCACTCAGTTGAAACATGGAACTCCCATTAAGTGCATGTTCAACTCAGTGGACGATGTCTAGGCTCTATCAGTGATTTTTGTGAAATCAATGACATTTACCTCACAAGAGTTGAGTGAAGAAGACCTCGAGGGGCTCTCTTCCTTGGATCTTGTCGTAGGAGAGTCAAAGGGTGCTCCCCTTGCTATCCTGCCCTTGCAGGCTCATCCACCCTCTCCCTATAATGATCTAGATTGGGAGATTTCGACAACCTTTTGGTTGATGAGGACTAGGAGGGCACCTCTTCTTTATTTGTAGATTAGATTTGTGTGTGTGTTGTGTTTCCCCTATGCTTGTTTTATGTGTTCCTGGAGGACCCTTGTTTCCCTTGTAGGTACTTAGATACAAGAGTGTTTTGTGTCATAAACTTCTTTTTGTTACATCATTCTTTTATTTGTTGTGCCTTGACTTTTGACAATTGGGGATGATGCAAAGTGCTGGGGGCATTTAGGCCTCCCTTCCATGTTGACCCAATTTTTTATTTTTATTTTTCTTTCATGTACCCTTCTTTATGATCTAATATAGTAGGTTCCATTGATGATAGTTCATATATATTATTATATTATATCTATCAATCTATATCAATGAGCAGTTTTGTCCCTGAAATATTAGATCCCCTATCTCTTGATGTCTTTGTCTTTTCTTATGTTTCCTTTTCATCTTTCTCTCTTCTTTGCTTTCTTCATGATGTTGTGGTGCCTATGTGTTGTCTCTCATGTGTGCAACAACATTTCCATGATTACATCCTGTCATGTATCATGGGCCACAACACCACTTTCTTCTCTCTCCTTAAGATGTCGCGTGCCTTTGTGTTCAACACGCACCATCCTAAGGTGGGGCTATCATACTGCTTCAATTTCAAAAAGGTGTATTCAGTGACCAATGAATCCATCATTGAAAATCCCTTATTTTTCAAAAAAACTATATTCTTCAACAAGGACCCCTAGTGAAATTTTTCTTTTGAAATGGATTCGTAGAGAAAGAATCTAAAAATTTTCCTTTGAGAAGGGAGTAATTTTTCTGATGAAGAAGTTTGGAAACTTTCCCTTGTGAGGGAGTATTATTTCTTTTGAATTCCTTGATGAAAGAGATCTTTTAGAAGGATTCCTTGATATTAGAATCATTTGTGAAAAATGTCATTTCCTTTCAAACAAAATGTCCCTTGAGCAGACCACTCTCTTTTGAAGGGTTCCTGAGGGACCCATTTGAAATCTTCTCCTTCAATTTTTGATTATATGTATGGTTGTCTATTTTCTTGCATGGATATTTTCTATCTAACATGTTTTGTCTACAGATTAACATGTTTCTTTGCAAGACCGAGCACTTGTGAAGCTACTTTTTCAATCAAGCTTGGAGTTCCGAGCACCTCGAGCTTTCCTTGTAGGATTGAGCACTTGTAAGGGCCTATCAAACTCTATGGAGCCTTTCACATCTAGCCTCCCTTAGGACTGAGCACTTGTGGTGCCTCCTCTATAGGACTGGGTACCTATAGAGCCTTTTCTTTACCTTTCGTAGGTCTGAGGGCCTGTAGTACATTTGTTCAACTCTCCTTCGGGCTGAGTATCTATGGAGCCATCTCCTCTTCCTATGCATTTGGGTGTGTCAGATTGCAGTCTACTTCCTTGATGATTCAAGTATACATTTCTTAGCTTTCTCTCTACTTTACCATGCATTCACTGGCACTTATGCTCGCTAAAGTGGTGGAAAAATGTAATGGCATGAATTTGCACCCCATCACAAATTCCACATTTACATACCTCCTACCTTAGAGAATTAAGTCTGATAATGTAATTCCATGCTCTTCATCCAATTTTTGTCCATTTGGTAGCTTTTTTTCATGTTGGTGTGGGATATTCTATTTGGGACACTAGTGTGATGCATGGATGTCTACACAATGTACAACCATCCTCACAGGATTCTCACATCTAGAATCTACAAAGGTGTTACACTCCTCCATTGGATGTGAAGTGTAACGTCTCTTTCCCTTTGGATGGACTTTGAACAACTCTTGTTCCTCCATTTTCAACTTCAAATGATGACCTCTTCCATTCTTTCACTCTCTCTCTAGATCTCTCTTGATTCATTTTAGTCTTCTACACTCTTCTTACAACATTCTCAAGTTCTACCACCTCCATTGAAGCTACAAGTTGGTATTTTGTTCGCTCACTCTACTTGTTGTTGCAGTAATGTGGATCTTTTGAAAGCTTGAGAGCTCACTCCTTCTCCCATTTTCCTTGAGTGCACGTGGTTGAAGGTGATATCCCTTCATCTTCCTTTTATCTTGCATTATCATTTTAATATTGTAGCATATTGTTGTTCAACATATTGTTTGGTATTGCTATTTCAATATCTTTCTTTATCACATTTCTCCAATTATTGTTATATTAGCTATTCGTGGACGTGGAAACACTAAAGTGGGGGACTAACTGTGGGAGTCCTTTAAACACAGCCCAAACATTTTCCCATAGTTTACGTGCAAGACCTATTTTAAGTGAATATTTTGATGATATCACCTCGTGGGTAGGAAGGTGGACTTTCCTCACCCTTCTTTATCAATTCATAGTTAGATTTAGTTAAAGTATTCTTCTTGTTACACTATCATTATGTTCCTTTATGTTTATGTTATTACATCAAACTATATCTGTTAGGTCGTTAGTAAGTCTCCCTCAAATTTTTATTGTACTTTACGATTTATGTTTGTACAAATTTCAATGCTCCTATTGAGACACCAACACGCCACGCTATCATTTGTGTCTAAATTTGTAGTCCTCTAGCACTGAGCTACCTAAGTTACAGTTTGGACTCTCGAAACTTGCTCACCTAACTTCTTGAAATAATCAGACTTGTTAAAGGACAGCTACAACCTAGTTGTTCTTCCTTCCAGCCTCTAAACCTTAAACTCTCCTAAAATGTTCCATTAGCTTGAGGTAGATCAGGGCAGCCTTTTGTTCTAGACCCTCTCATGACCTGGGATCCTGAGAAATCGGTCCCCCTCCTCTACATTAACAATGGCTAATAATTAAAAAAACTATTCCAAAGCTAGAGAAGAAAAAGAGACAGTAATGTGGCAAAGCCTTCATGTGAGTAGAATAGTTAATGACCTTTGTGAACAGTGGTTTCAAGATCATAGTCATGGTGTGGAGCCTTGAATGTAAAATATGAACAATAAAGAAGACAATGTAGTCCATGACTCAAGAGCATAGTTTCATGAAAAGAACAATCACAACCCTAAGTTGATTACATGATAGTCATCCAAGAGCAATCCAAGAATCAAACAATACCAAAAGGAAGTCACACAAAAGACAACAGTTTGATGGCAGTAACATCGAGGAAAGATAGAATACTGATAAATAATGGTGAATAGCAGTCATCCTTCTAATGACAATATATAGTGAATGGAAGTAAATGATGCATACATGATCTTCAATCAAAATGCTTAGCAGAGGCTTGATACTAAATGTGGTTACTTATATCACCCCATTGTTGACTATTGTAAGCAAGAAAATTTGGATAAGAGCTTTGCTATGTTGGATGACATGTTGAAAAAGGGTATAATTGTCACTATTCATGCATGCACTATATTTATTCATAGCCTATGCAATGAATAATATGGTGAAGGAAAAGAATTAATCCTCTGTCAATGTGATTATAAATTACCAATTGCATATGGATTGGGTTACACTACCTCTACATTAACAAGTACAATTTCCATGGTATGAGTTGACTGCCACACTGTGACTGAGTTTATCTCCAAGATTGTTGTAAGGAAAGCTATTGTGAGAGATGCAAACTAGTTCCATCATTTCATAAAGAGACAACTTTCTTGTAGAGATTATTGAGGTAGGCTCTAAACATGGTATTGCATCATAACAAGTTAAAATGTCATGGCCTCCAGTGATTAAACAAAAGAACAAACCAAAACCAAAGGGATAAAAGGTAGATAGTGTCACAATAGAAAAGAAAATGTCCATGAAATAAGAGTTTTGATAAATTGTATAAGCAGAAGATTTCAAAGCACAATGACCTTGAAGATAGTTTAGAAATTGTATAGTGACCCCTAAGATAGAGATAGGGCATGAAGATAAGAGGGGCAGTTCAAGAAGGTTAGGCAAGGATAGTGATAGTTCTATGACAAGGCAAATAAGGAAAATTATTAATGACTATCCTTGACATAACATCTATGAATGCGATTTTTAAATGACTATAATAATGCTCAAAGTACGAAGATTTATGTATGAAGACAATGATAAGGATTGAACTTGAGGATTGAAGAAACATTCACATGTTGTAATCCCTAGTGACAACAAAATTGTTTTCAAAGTTCTTATTGATTATCAAGTGTCAAAGGATAGTCATCATGGAGGAAGTGAAAAATTAATAGAGGTTAGCTATGTGAAAATCCCAATGGTTTGCCAAATATTGTGCCTATGTTATGAAGTGTAATATTGGTGAGGTCCTCCAACCTGATTGATCTTGTAAGCTTTCTGATAGTCTATGTGTTCATGAAGAGTCTCCAAGCAGTGTTAACGGTTTTCATAAGGTTTCAAGAAGTAATAGGTCTATGATAGTAGCCATCAACATAAAGATAGGTCTAAGATATCAGAGAATAACAATGAAAAATTGAAGAAGATGGGAAAATATACTTTCTTATTAGGTGAAATCAAAGCTGATATTGATATTGAGCCTGAGAAAGTATCAAGAATGAAGAAACTTCAAGTTGTTGTCAAGAAGTAGGTAGAGAAATTTTTGCTGAAGCAGAACAAACCAAAGGAATTAAAAGGATGTGAAAGATAATCCTCCAAAGCATTCAAAGGGAAGATCCATAAAATTCTATAGGGAAGAGACCCTCTGTTGATGATTGCTACAATGACTTTCACTCATATTGGAACAACTGTGACACATTGCATCTGTTGCATGCTCATAAACCAATTTATCAAATAAGTCAACATTGTCTCCATTATACTCTGGACCACCTTCATCATTTGGGAACTCTTCATCCCTACTTAGAGAGAGTGCAACAACACAATTGAGAGGGTCATGTGGAAGAAAAATAGAGTCACACCACATGTTAGCATCTTAATAATTGACCTTCTTTGGTCAAAGGGTCAGACACATCATTGTCCTATTTTTTGAAATTTTCATTTTTCTAAGAAGGCCTTCCATTATTTTGTTGTGTTTTCTTAGAGTAGTTTGTGTTATATGGTCTATTATGTATCCCCTATCCTTCATTGAAATGTGTGGATGTTCCTTGAAGTGGCAACCCTTTCTCATTCTATGCCACCTTCTAAGACAAGTATTTCATGGCACCCATTAGATTATCTAATTTGTCCTCAGTTGAGAGGGGTTTGTTGATAACATCTTTATTTGGTTGTGAAAACTTCACATCATATTTTTTTGATTATTTATGGGATGCCCTCATGTTACTCTCAATGTTTATGGTAATTGCATATGCTTCCCCAAGATTCTGAGGGTTCTTATCCCTTAAGCAATATCCTATTTTAAAATTAAATGCACCATAATAAAGCACAAGACACATTGAATTATTGGGTTTAAGATGTTGGGGTACCTTTCTCATAGCAAGGATGAACTTGGAGTTGAAATCAATCACTGTCTCATTGATATTATTTTACAGTGGTAAGTTCATGGATAGCAAACTTTGGATCAACCTTATCCTCATATTACATTCTAAAACATCAAAAATATTTCCCCAAGAAGAAATACTATTATCAAGTAGACTTCCAAACCATTCATTGACACTCTCCTCCAAAGAGTGAACAAACAACTTCATCATCATATCTTTATCTTCAATCTCATACTCATAAGTATTGACAAATTATCTCAAGTGCTCTTCCCCAATCACATCATCATTCCCTAGGAATTTTGGAACTTTTCCTCTAATGTCATTAGGAATGGGATTGGGGTAATTTGGAATCCCAAATAAGTCCAATTTTCTATACCTTTTGTTTCTCAATGGTTTCCTAACTAATGCAAATCTCTGATCTTGCTTGTAGTGATTACTCCTTGCATTATGAGGTATATTTTTTTGTTGATGTATTTGTTGGTTATGGACATTTTTTTCATTTCTTTGAATACCTACTTATTGATTTTGTTGTTGGAAAATATGATCATGGGCTTGAATCAATCAATCAATATTATCTTGAAGTTCTTACCTTCTTCGCTTGGCTCTACCAATCAATTCTAGCTCTTCATCTAGATTTGTTATTGCTCATTCACTATCGTCACTCGGTATATTTTGATCAACATCATGGAAGGTCTGATTTAAAATGGACCTTAGGGAACCAGTAGGAGATAGTTTCTCATTACCTATGTGTCCACCTCTACCTAATCAACCCATTGCATTATTGCTTCTCCTCTTATCAAATTCATCAACATTGATATTTTTTCTTCTAAGTAGCTAGTCTATTTAATCATCAAAAGTATATAGATATTTCCCTCTCAAGTCACTAAAGGAATCACCTCTACCCAAGGTTCCAACTCTTTCTACATTGTTTTGTTCAGATGAACTACTTTCACCCCTTGCTTTCCATTTACCACATTCTTTTTTTGTATTTCCTACATTATTAATTTATATAGGCTACTCATCTCTCTATCTTCTCCAAACCATAGTGAACAAAATTTCAAATCAAACTAGGTTCTTACAACAATCTAGCCACTCCCTAAGGGAGATATTTTTTTCTCTTGAATTATTCTCACTAGTGTAACCCAAAACAACTACAAAATACCTATTAAATTTTGACTTCTACAATTGATGTTAATCAATTTTAGCAGATGCTACTCCATGATAATAGTTTCATTCTATTAGGTCTCAAAATCATTGTTACATTTCTTAGAACATGATTCTACTCACAAGGCCAAGGTTGTCAATAGGTGAGAAAAAATAGTTCATCTACAAAACTATGGAGAACTTTGAGCTAATTCAATGAGATTGGGTTGTATGATCTCCTATAATTTGAGCTTAGCTTAAACTCAAGAGGGTGTTCCCAATGGTATACCTTAGCATGTATTGGAATAACTTATCATAAGCAACAATTAACTTCATGAAAAATAAAATCAACTTGTCTACTTAGCCCCTAAGACTATCATTAGACCAAGTAAACTAGTTATCTCTAACCCTGTTTGGTTGATATAACACCCTGGACACAACTATAAGGTGGGGTGAGTTCCATGATTCACATATAATGGTCTTATTTACTCCCTACACATAGTGATATCATGAACACACACAAATTGGAACTAAAAATAAATAAATTCTATGATTTTGTTTAAATGTGAATGATTGAAACAAATGCAAGGAGATCGATGTCTATTTTGGGGTAGAAGAGTCATAGTTAATAAGGAAAAATGATAAAAAATGATGACAATTGTAGTTGATCTACTTATCTAAGCATCAAAAAATATCACTTTAGCCTTATATACCTACTAATACATCAATAAACATCCAAACCCATATGCAAATCATAAAACATATTTAGAACTTGTTAGCTTCCTATAATAGTGATTACATTCAAAACAACAAATGTGTTGAACAAAACATCTCAAAATGATACATTTTCTAAGCTTAAATATATCAATGGAAACATAAAACTAAAAATGATATCACAACATTCCTATATTATAGTTAGAAAATATTCCATGTTTCCTTACAACTACTCTATGACTAATTTTCTATAAGTTAAGCCATTTTGAATATTCCTCTGCTCTGCTTTGCCTATACTTTCCAATGATTGAATGAAGAAAAAAATTAAAATACCCAAAATGGGTGCTTTAAATTGAAAGATGGGATCTATAAAAATTTTGGTGGTTGGTCCATTCCCTAAATCATGTCACTATAACAAAGTCATTAAAGGATCCATAGAAGAGCAAGAAAAAGATAATTCACAAAAAAATTGATTCCATTAGAAAAAAGATTATCAAGCTTCAATATTCCATTCAAAACATTTGTGAGAACTTTCCACCCAATAGTACTTTTGTGAAAAAAGGCACCAAATTGAACCTGGAAGGAATGCAACTGAATGTGCGAACTTCACAAAAAGAATCCAACTTGGATGAAAAGCCTCATTAATGATGTCAACAATGTTAAGATGTGGAAAAATACAAGTGAACTAGATGTAAATCACTTTGCAAGTGAATTCAAATGGATGGGGAAAGTCCACAAATATGGGGATGAAGTCATTAGGACATCATCAATGTACATATGTTGGACGAAGCAATGCAATTGGATCTTGCAAGAAAATCCATTTGAACCAAATAAATAAGGCTTTAAAAATGGTTTAGCTCAAATGGGGACCAGACTTCCATAAGCTATTAAATTGGATTAAAATTGGTTTAGATGCAAAAAAATGTAAGTGAATTGAATAAGGAATGAAAAGTGTAGTTTAGTTGAGCATTGGATTCCAACAAAAACCACACTGAACAATGTTTAGTCATATTTCTATTATTACTACCCTTTGCGAGAGATGATAACTAAACTACATTTGTGGGAATATCCAACCAAATTGCACTTTGTGGGAAAATGCAACTAAACCAAATGGAAGGAGAAAACCTGCAAAGGAAAAACTTTCTCCCCTTATATAATTTTATAAAACCTCCATAAGAAACTGGTCCTAATCTTATGCTCTACCCAACTATGTTGAGGAATTTTTCAAGGGACCAACAAGACTAGATATCTCAGATTGGTTATTAACAAATGGGTTAAAAAAAGGACAAGATAACACATGGGACATTAGGAGACTCAATCAAAAAAGGGCACTCTAGAGCCTTCAGTCCCAATATTTTGGTTGTTGTTTGGGCCTATTTTTCCTTTCCTTATGGCAGCTTTAGGCCTATTTTTCCTTTCCTTATGGAAGCTTTATAAAGGGTCAAGACCCTTGTTTCCCACTTAATTTATTCTTCAAAAAAAAAAGTGGATTAAAAACTTGTAAGGAACTATGTGTAATTTCAAACAGAATACTTGGAGACTTGATGATACATGATTTATAAAATTCATGAAGATAAAATGTTAACAAATGATCTAGAAATTATGCAACAAGATGATATGTTATCCATTCTATTTCAATGGATGCTAATCATGAACATATCTCTATTGAAGTTGAATGTATCATTAGGACACTTGATTGTGAATTCTATAAATGTAGTAATAACATATAATATTGTTGGGAATGATCTATGGGGCATGATCTATTAATGGTTCATTTTTTTACAAGATATTTATGTAGTAAATGTTTAACTATTTGAATCCTTCTCTTAGACATCAGTTTAGTTTGGTTGCTTGAGAAGAGATGGATACATATTTTTGTGACAACTATTCATATTATCATTGACTCTTTTAGAAAAAATATGTTTTGCTAGCATGCTACCATATTAAGCCACCATATATTGTAACTTATTTTTTAGTAAATTATTTTCATTTAAAAAGTAAAATAAAAAATGTGTCCATACATACCAGCCAAGGAAAATGACCTAAAAGGATCCATAGTGATGGATTATCCAAGGGTGGGAAGGTGGAATCAATATATCACTACGTATATAGTCAATCTCTAATTAAAATGAGACAAACATATGTGAACATAAATAAATATAAACCCTAGGAAATCTTAAACAAAAGGATAAACATATAATTATATTGAATTTGAAGATCCTAAAAGAGGTGAAGGTATAGCCCTTACATCAAACCCTAAGGGGTGTATATGAATAAATGGGTTTGGAAAAATGTAAGGGAAAAATAAATTTCTTTATGTTAATATAGGCTAATTAAATAAAGGGAAACAAATGAAGAACTATCACATCTTGATTTTTGCTTGCATAAACTTATTTGATAATAATTGGAATTGGAAGAGACCATTGGAGAATATGTGATTAATGTATTTTTGTGGATGATAAACTAGATGATATCTTTAAAATACATTATTATTATGATTAAAATAATGATGAATTATTATGATACGAATATTTTGATTAATTATGGCTTTATGAGTTAACCTATTGATGAGATATTGAGATCAAATGAGTGTAGAAATAGGTTGAAAGCAAGAACATGGGTGAGGTAGAGATGACCTAGTTTCCCAACAATAGTCAACATGATTGAATTGTGTAATCTAAATACGTCATTATCTTTTGTGTGTTATGATAATGACTATGTCTTATGGATGTTTTGTTTGCAAAATTAAATTAATTAGGAAATCTTAAAAATTTATTTCTAATAATAATGATAAATTTCATTATTTATATTTATATATATTAATAATAATATTTATATATATATATATGAATATATAAATAGTTATTATTTAAAAAGAAAACAAAAATTAAATAAAATAAGTTTTAAATTAAAATTAAAATTGTATGAAAAATCATGCAATTCGAAAGTTCAGTTCTAAAATAAGAGACTAGAGTTGAGCTTTTTTGCATGAGACTATGAAAAACCATAAATAAGAGAGAGCTTGGTAAAGGAAGCATGTTTTTGTTGAAGATTTTAATTGGCATCGACCAAGGATAATTGTAACGACCAAGAATACAGGAAAGGACAAAGAAGGTTGGCATTGTGAGCAGAGTGAGGAGTTAACACAGGGCAAGAAACTGGAAGACCAGAATAATACTCTACTAAGCTTGGTTCAGGTGCTTTGAGACTATTAGAGAGGTGAAGGAATACAAGAAATGGTAAGAGATCTTACCATTTTATAAGGGACGCTTATGGGTTTTGTTATAAACAACATTAAATGGAAAATTTGAACAATAAACATTAGGATTAATTTGTCTTCATTCACTGGTATATATGGTAATTTTTAAGCATAATGCAACATTTTAGGTTTATTTCTAATTGAATCTCACAAACAAGAAGAAAAATCATGATGTCACAACCACACCATCCAATCCTAAAAGAATTGATTTCTTATGAATGATTACATTCTAAGCATAATTATTGAGAAAATTTGTCTGGTTGCATTACTATGGTCATGTTTAGCCTCTAGTTCATTAAGAGAGATAAGAATAGCATGCATTGCCTCTTTATAAAAAATTTCCTATTAAGGACAATAACCATTGAATTATCCATAAAAGTTAAACTAAGGGCACATATTTTCCACTAGCAATTTTTCCTAGCTTGTTGTAACTTTGAACCATTTCTTTCTTCTCTCATGTTGACCGTGAGGGACCATTAATGATTTTCTTTTTAGGTTGTTTAAAACATAGTCACTAAGGAAGAAGTGTTCAAGGTGTAGTCTCCATACCTGTATCCATACCTCTCGACAACTATTTTTAAATGTAAAATACTATACTCACACTCTTATGGGTCAATGCAGGATCATGGGGGTCCAAATTAGGCCCCTAAGTTGCAATGAAAATTCATAAAAACAGAGTTAGGAAACTTGACATAAAAATTTCAATAGGTTATTAAAATAATTTGAAAAATATGTAAGAACAAAACTTGTAGCAGATTGAATGTAGTTTCTAGGCCACTAGTCCTTTTTTAGAAAAAAGTAAATCTGTTTTGCGAAAATTTGAAATTTCAATGTAGTGGTACTAATTTTTTAGGGAAAAGATAAGAAGTGGGTGTATGTTTGACCACCCTAAGTACAAGAAAAAAATAATAAGTTTTTTTGAAACTTTCAATATATGTAGAGGACACATACCCGGATTTGCCGGATTTTTTTTTGTAATTTTTTTTTGTAAATAATTCGTTATGATTTTTTTATTAGAACATTTCAGAATTATTAAAATGTGTTTGTCTGACCACCATAACTTGGTCAAAAATTTATCAAATTCATTTTTTTTATCCTATAGTATGCGAAGCATAGAATGTGACACATCTTTTAGGTTCAAAAAATGTGAAGCAGTTTTAAAGTTATAGAATTTTTTCAATCAACCTATCAATCAGGACTTTAGTCGTAATGTATGTAGAAAATCAATAATAATTATTTATTAAATTCAAAATAACACATATCTTATATTGGTGGAAAGCTAACAATTTTTTCTATAAACCCTTTTCGTTTCATGAAATTTGGATAAAAAAAAGTCGTCGGCCACAAGGGCGAACTTCAGAAAACTAAGCAAATTTTGTAAACACGTTTTTTGGGTTGAATTTCTAGGTTTAGCAATCACAGACAAATCTGAGTCAAATCTCTAGCCTAATTTTTTTA
>VDFB02261601.1:0-13300 GCA_007258455.2 Sequoia sempervirens | reverse complement strand
TAAAGATGGGTACGATGAATCTAAGAGCATGATACGTATGCATGATGGGATTTGCATCCCTGTAGTTGGTTCCATCACCCTTTCAGTCTTGGTAGGGCGCAAAACTGTGAATTCCCTTTTCGATATTATCCAAGAGTCTAACTTGTTCAAAGTGAAGCTAGGCATTCCTTGGCTAGTTTCCATGAATGCAGTCCCTTCATTGATCCATAAATGTTTGAAGTTCTCTCATGACCTGGCTCAGTGCACGTCATGCACGACACTAGGTATAAACCCCTGGTGTCATGTGGGGCCTATTCGTTAGATCACTTATGGTTTTCCCCTATTGGTTCGCTTCCTCCAAGGATGGACCTATTGTATCGCACTTATGTAAAATACAAGAATGGGGGCATAGCATCGAAAGTGACTTATCCTCCTTCCCCTTATGCTATTTCGGTTAAGGCCTCTATGATAGCACAATAGCAAGTTGCATCTTCCTCACAGAAGGGGAAAGGGAAGTCTACTCGAGCTCAAGAGCCTTCCTCTTCTTCTACTATTTTGTTTGCTTCCACATCTCACCTTGTTGTGGCACCTTCAACTTCCACCTTAATGCATCTCATGGGGAGTCCAATGGTGCCCGCTTGGCGGAAGGCCAAGCATCAAGTGTTCGACCTTCCCATCTTACCCATGGTTCCTTGGCCCATTGTTTACGATAAGGGGAAGGGTCCCCATGGAGTTGGCTCTACATCTTGACTTGTGTGGCCTCCTACTGCTCCTACCCCTAGGGTAGCGAATGGGAAGAGGCTCGTAACTGAGGTGCTTGAATCTACTCCCTCGTCAGTTGTTTCCTCTTTTCCTACACTTCCTCATATCTCTATCCAGGAGTCACTCCCTCTGTCAGCGAGGATTGTGATGGAAACTCCCATGGCAGAATAGGAGCCTCCTGCTCCTCCTCAAGTTGTAGCTTCCAGCTCTTGGAGTTGAAGAAACTACCTTGCACATGAGTGTAAGCATCAGAGGAAGGCTTTGGCTATTGAGCAGGCTACTTTGTAGAAGGTGGAAGGGGAGCCCGCTGCTCCTATTTCAGTGTCTCCTATTGTTCCATCCTCTTCCACCCCTTCTACTTTGGTTCTCGTTACCTCCATCTTGCTTTTGGCTCCCCCTACAAGAGCAGATGCTCCTCACCCTAAAATGGTGCAAGTGTTCATTGCTCCCTTGGTTGAGCCTCCTCTCTTGATGTCCCTTCCGTACATCCTACCTTTTCCTAAGCCCATGGATATGTTGAATACCTCGATGGTGTCCACTATGGTTCTCTCCTCTTCTTCCCCTCCTTTTACTTCCTCTTGGGGTGTTCCACACCCTTTGATGAAGTGCAAGTTGGAGGATGACCCTGCTTCTAATGGGGGTTAGAAGAAAGGATCTCCCTCTTCAAGAGAGGGTTCTGCTTTGGCTTGTGCTATCCTAGTGACAGAGGTAGCTTTGGTGTCTCCTAAGTTTGTCACTGCCCCCGAGTCTTTCAGTGAGGTCAGAAGTGGATCTCAAGGGCCTCCTTTGTCGCCTGCTCAGTTGAAACATGGAACTCCCATTAAGTGCATGTTCAACTCAGTGGACGATGCCTAGGCTCTATCAGTGATTTTTGTGAAATCAATGACATTTACCTCACAAGAGTTGAGTGAAGAAGACCTCAAGGGGCTCTCTTCCTTGGATCTTGTCGTAGGAGAGTCAAAGGGTGCTCCCCTTGCTATCCTGCCCTTGCAGGCTCATCCACCCTCTCCCTATAATGATCTAGATTGGGATATTTCGACAACCTTTTGGTTGATGAGGACTAGGAGGGCACCTCTTCTTTATTTGTAGATTAGATTTGTGTGTGTGTTGTGTTTCCCCTATGCTTGTTTTATGTGTTCCTGGAGGACCCTTGTTTCCCTTGTAGGTACTTAGATATAGGAGTGTTTTGTGTCATAAACTTCTTTTTGTTACATCATTCTTTTATTTGTTGTGCCTTGACTTTTGACAATTAGGGATGATGCAAAGTGCTGGGGGCATTTAGGCCTCCCTTCCATGTTGACCCAATTTTTTATTTTTATTTTTCTTTCATGTACCCTTCTTTATGATCTAATATAGTAGGTTCCATTGATGATAGTTCATATATATTATTATATTATATCTATCAATCTATATCAATGAGCAGTTTTGTCCCTGAAATATTAGATCCCCTATCTCTTGATGTCTTTGTCTTTTCTTATGTTTCCTTTTCATCTTTCTCTCTTCTTTGCTTTCTTCATGATGTTGCGGTGCCTATGTGTTGTCTCTCATGTGTGCAACAACATTTCCATGATTACATCCTGTCATGTATCATGGGCCACAACACCACTTTCTTCTCTCTCCTTAAGATGTCGCGTGCCTTTGTGTTCAACACGCACCATCCTAAGGTGGGGCTATCATACTGCTTCAATTTCAAAAAGGTGTATTCAGTGACCAATGAATCCATCATTGAAAATCCCTTATTTTTCAAAAAAACTATATTCTTCAACAAGGACCCCTAGTGAAATTTTTCTTTTGAAATGGATTCGTAAAGAAAGAATCTAAAAATTTTCCTTTGAAAAGGGAGTAATTTTTTTGATGAAGAAGTTTGGAAACTTTCCCTTGTGAGGGAGTATTATTTCTTTTGAATTCCTTGATGAAAGAGATCTTTTAGAAGGATTCCTTGATATTAGAATCATTTGTGAAAAATGTCATTTCCTTTCAAATAAAATGTCCCTTGAGCAGACCACTCTCTTTTGAAGGGTTCCTGAGGGACCCATTTGAAATATTCTCCTTCAATTTTTGATTATATGTATGGTTGTCTATTTTCCTGCATGGATATTTTCTATCTAACATGTTTTGTCTACAGATTAACATGTTTCTTTGCAAGACTGAGCACTTGTGAAGCTACTTTTTCAATCAAGCTTGGAGTTCCGAGCACCTCGAGCTTTCCTTGTAGGATTGAGCACTTGTAAGGGCCTATCAAACTCTATGGAGCCTTTCACATCTAGCCTCCCTTAGGACTGAGCACTTGTGGTGCCTCCTCTATAGGACTGGGTACCTATAGAGCCTTTTCTTTACCTTTCGTAGGTCTGAGGGCCTGTAGTGCATTTGTTCAACTCTCCTTCGGGCTGAGTATCTATGGAGCCATCTCCTCTTCCTATGCATTCGAGTGTGTCAGATTGCAGTCTACTTCCTTGATGATTCAAGTATACATTTCTTAGCTTTCTCTCTACTTTACCATGCATTCACTGGCACTTATGCTCGCTAAAGTGGTGGAAAAATGTAATGGCATGAATTTGCACCCCATCACAAATTCCACATTTACATACCTCCTACCTTAGAGAATTAAGTCTGATAATGTAATTCCATGCTCTTCATCCATTTTTTGTCCATTTGGTAGCTTTTTTTCATGTTGGTGTGGGATATTCTATTTGGGACGCTAGTGTGATGCGTGGATGTCTACACAACGTACAACCATCCTGACAGGATTCTCACATCTAGAATCTACAAAGGTGTTACACTCCTCCATTGGATGCGAAGTGTAACGTCTCTTTCCCTTTGGATGGACTTTGAACAACTCTTGTGCCTCCATTTTCAACTTCAAATGATGACCTCTTCCATTCTTTCACTCTCTCTCTAGATCTCTCTTGATTCATTTTAGTCTTCTACACTCTTCTCACAACATTCTCAAGTTCTACCACCTCCATTGAAGCTACAAGTTGGTATTTTGTTCGCTCACTCTGCTTGTTGTTGTAGTAATGTGGATCTTTTGAAAGCTTGCGAGCTCACTCCTTCTCCCATTTTCCTTGAGTGCACGTGGTTGAAGGTGATATCCCTTCATCTTCCTTTTATCTTGCATTATCATTTTAATATTGTAGCATATTGTTGTTCAACATATTGTTTGGTATTGCTATTTCAATATCTTTCTTTATCACATTTCTCCAATTATTGTTATATTAGCTATTCGTGGACGTGGAAACACTAAAGTGGGGGACTAACTGTGGGAGTCCTCTAAACACAACCCAAACATTTTCCCATAGTTTACGTGCAAGACCTATTTTAAGTGAATATTTTGATGATATCACCTCGTGGGTAGGAAGGTGGACTTTCCTCACCCTTCTTTGTCAATTCATAGTTAGATTTAGTTAAAGTATTCTTCTTGTTACACTATCATTATGTTCCTTTATGTTTATGTTATTACATCAAACTATATCTGTTAGGTCGTTAGTAAGTCTCCCTCAATTTTTATTGTACTTTACGATTTATGTTTGTACAAATTTCAATGCTCCTATTGAGACACCAACACGCCACGCTATCATTTGTGTCTAAAGTTGTAGTCCTCTAGCACTGAGCTACCTAAGTTACAGTTTGGACTCTCAAAACTTGCTCACCTAACTTCCTGAAATAATCAGGCTTGTTAAAGGACAGCTACAACCTGGTTGTTCTTCCTTCCAGCCTCTAAACCTTAAACTCTCCTAAAATGTTCCATTAGCTTGAGGTAGATCAGGGCAGCCTTTTGTTCTAGACCCTCTCATGACCTGGGATCCTGAGAAATCGGTCCCCCTCCTCTACATTAACAATGGCTAATAATTAAAAAAACTATTCCAAAGCTAGAGAAGAAAAAGAGACAGTAATGTGGCAAAGCCTTCATGTGAGTAGAATAGTTAATGACCTTGGTGAACAGTGGTTTCAAGATCATAGTCATGGTGTGGAGCCTTGAATGTAAAATATGACAATAAAGAAGACAATGTAGTCCATGACTCAAGAGCATAGTTTCATGAAAAGAACAATCACAACCCTAAGTTGATTACATGATAGTCATCCAAGAGCAATCCAAGAATCAAACAATACCAAAAGGAAGTCACACAAAAGACAACAGTTTGATGGCAGTAACATCGAGGAAAGATAGAAAACTGATAAATAATGGTGAATAGCAGTCATCCTTCTAATGACAATATATAGTGAATGGAAGTAAATGATGCATACATGATCTTCAATCAAAATGCTTAGCAGAGGCTTGATACTAAATGTGGTTACTTATATCACCCCATTGTTGACTATTGTAAGCAAGAAAATTTGGATAAGAGCTTTGCTATGTTGGATGACATGTTGAAAAAGGGTATAATTGTCACTATTCATGCATGCACTATATTTATTCATAGCCTATGCAATGAATAATATGGTGAAGGAAAAGAATTAATCCTCTGTCAATGTGATTATAAATTACCAATTGCATATGGATTGGGTTACACTACCTCTACATTAACAAGTACAATTTCCATGGTATGAGTTGACTGCCACACTGTGACTGAGTTTATCTCCAAGATTGTTGTAAGGAAAGCTATTGTGAGAGATGCAAACTAGTTCCATCATTTCATAAAGAGACAACTTTCTTGTAGAGATTATTGAGGTAGGCTCTAAACATGGTATTGCATCATAACAAGTTAAAATGTCATGGCCTCCAGTGATTAAACAAAAGAACAAACCAAAACCAAAGGGATAAAAGGTAGATAGTGTCACAATAGAAAAGAAAATGTCCATGAAATAAGAGTTTTGATAAATTGTATAAGCAGAAGATTTCAAAGCACAATGACCTTGAAGATAGTTTAGAAATTGTATAGTGACCCCTAAGATAGAGATAGGGCATGAAGATAAGAGGGGCAGTTCAAGAAGGTTAGGCAAGGATAGTGATAGTTCTATGACAAGGCAAATAAGGAAAATTATTAATGACTATCCTTGACATAACATCTATGAATGTGATTTTTAAATGACTATAATAATGCTCAAAGTACGAAGATTTATGTATGAAGACAATGATAAGGATTGAACTTGAGGATTGAAGAAACATTCACATGTTGTAATCCCTAGTGACAACAAAATTGTTTTCAAAGTTCTTATTGATTATCAAGTGTCAAAGGATAGTCATCATGGAGGAAGTGAAAAATTAATAGAGGTTAGCTATGTGAAAATCCCAATGGTTTGCCAAATATTGTGCCTATGTTATGAAGTGTAATATTGGTGAGGTCCTCCAACCCTGATTGATCTTGTAAGCTCTCTGATAGTCTATGTGTTCATGAAGAGTCTCCAAGCAGTGTTAACGGTTTTCATAAGGTTTCAAGAAGTAATAGGTCTATGATAGTAGCCATCAACATAAAGATAGGTCTAAGATATCAGAGAATAACAATGACAAATTGAAGAAGATGGGAAAATATACTTTCTTATTAGGTGAAATCAAAGCTGATATTGATATTGAGCCTGAGAAAGTATCAAGAATGAAGAAACTTCAAGTTGTTGTCAAGAAGTAGGTAGAGAAATTTTTGCTGAAGCAGAACAAACCAAAGGAATTAAAAGGATGTGAAAGATAATCCTCCAAAGCATTCAAAGGGAAGATCCATAAAATTCTATAGGGAAGAGACCCTCTGTTGATGATTGCTACAATGACTTTCACTCATATTGGAACAACTGTGACACATTGCATCTGTTGCATGCTCATAAACCAATTTATCAAATAAGTCAACATTGTCTCCATTATACTCTGGACCACCTTCATCATTTGGGAACTCTTCATCCCTACTTAGAGAGAGTGCAACAACACAATTGAGAGGGTCATGTGGAAGAAAAATAGAGTCACACCACATGTTAGCATCTTAATAATTGACCTTCTTTGGTCAAAGGGTCAGACACATCATTGTCCTATTTTTTGAAATTTTCATTTTTCTAAGAAGGCCTTCCATTATTTTGTTGTGTTTTCTTAGAGTAGTTTGTGTTATATGGTCTATTATGTATCCCCTATCCTTCATTGAAATGTGTGGATGTTCCTTGAAGTGGCAACCCTTTCTCATTCTATGCCACCTTCTAAGAAAACTTCACATCATGGGATGCCCTATGTTACTCTCATGGTAATTGCACAAGATTCCTTATCCCTTAAGCAATATCCTATTTTAAAATTAAATGCACCATAATCATTGAATTATTGGGTTTAAGAACCTTTCTCATAGCAAGGATCTTGGAGTTGAAATCAATCAGTCTCATTGAGTGGTAAGGGATAGCAAACTTTGATCAACCTTATCCTCATATTACATTCTAAAACATCAAAAATATTTGAAATATATTATCAAGTAGACTTCATTTTACTTTGGTAAGTGTGACAAATTATCTCAACTTCACATCATCATTTAGGAATTTTGGAACTTTTCCTCTAATGTCATTAGGAATATTGGGATGCCCTCATGTTTCTCTCAATGTTTATGGTAATTGCATATGCTTCCCCATCAGATTATCTTGAAGTTCTTAGCTTGGTAGCTCTTATCTAGATTTGTTATTGCTCATTAATCGCAATCAACATCCTGATTTATGGACCTTTAGGAGATAGTTTCTCAACCTATGTGCACCTCTATAATCAACCCAATTATTGCATTTTTTCTTCTAAGTAAGTCTATTTAATCATCAAAAGTATATAGATATTATTGGGTTTACAAGATGTTGGGGTAAACCATAGTGAACAAAATTTCAAATCATAGCTAAGGGAGATATTTTTTTCTCTTGAATTATTCTCACTGGTGTAACCCAAAACAACTACAAAATACCTATTAAATTTTGACTTCTACAATTGATGTTAATCAATTTTAGCAAATGCTACTCCATGATAATAGTTTCATTCTATTAGGTCTCAAAATCATTGTTACATTTCTTAGAACATGATTCTACTCACAAGGCCAAGGTTGTCAATAGGTGAGAAAAAATAGTTCATCTACAAAACTATGGAGAACTTTGAGCTAATTCAATGAGATTGGGTTGTATGATCTCCTATAATTTGAGCTTAGCTTAAACTCAAGAGGGTGTTCCCAATGGTATACCTTAGCATGTATTGGAATAACTTATCATAAGCAACAATTAACTTCATGAAAAATAAAATCAACTTGTCTACTTAGCCCCTAAGACTATCATTAGACCAAGTAAACTAGTTATCTCTAACCCTATTTGGTTGATATAACACCCTGGACACAACTATAAGGTGGGGTGAGTTCCATGATTCACATATAATGGTCTTATTTACTCCCTACACATAGTGATATCATGAACACACACAAATTGGAACTAAAAATAAATAAATTCTATGATTTTTTTTAAATGTGAATGATTGAAACAAATGCAAGGAGATCGATGTCTATTTTGGGGTAGAAGAGTCATAGTTAATAAGGAAAAATGATAAAAAATGATGACAATTGTAGTTGATCTACTTATCTAAGCATCAAAAATATCACTTTAGCCTTATATACCTACTAATACATCAATAAACATCCAAACCCATATGCAAATCATAAAACATATTTAGAACTTGTTAGCTTCCTATAATAGTGATTACATTCAAAACAACAAATGTGTTGAACAAAACATCTCAAAATGATACATTTTCTAAGCTTAAATATATCAATGGAAACATAAAACTAAAAATGATATCACAACATTCCTATATTATAGTTAGAAAATATTCCATGTTTCCTTACAACTACTCTATGACTAATTTTCTATAAGTTAAGCCATTTTGAATATTCCTCTGCTCTGCTTTGCCTATACTTTCCAATGATTGAATGAAGAAAAAAATTAAAATACCCTTGATGAAAACCCTAAATCATGTCACTATAACAAAGTCGGATCCATATCAAGCTTCAAGATTCATTCAAAACATTTGTGAGAACTTTCCACCCAATAGTACTTTTGTGAAAAAAGGCACCAAATTGAACCTGGAAGGAATGCAACTGAATGTGTGAACTTCACAAAAAGAATCCAACTTGGATGAAAAGCCTCATTAATGATGTCAACAATGTTAAGATGTGGAAAAATACAAGTGAACTAGATGTAAATCACTTTGCAAGTGAATTCAAATGGATGGGGGAAAGTCCACAAATATGGGGATGAAGTCATTAGGACATCATCAATGTACATATGTTGGACGAAGCAATGCAATTGGATCTTGCAAGAAAATCCATTTGAACCAAATAAATAAGGCTTTAAAAATGGTTTAGCTCAAATGGGGACCAGACTTCCATAAGCTATTAAATTGGATTAAAATTGGTTTAGATGCAGAAAAATGTAAGTGAATTGAATAAGGAATGAAAAGTGTAGTTTAGTTGAGCATTGGATTCCAACAAAAACCACACTGAACAATGTTTAGTCATATTTCTATTATTACTACCCTTTGCGAGAGATGATAACTAAACTACATTTGTGGGAATATCCAACCAAATTGCACTTTGTGGGAAAATGCAACTAAACCAAATGGAAGGAGAAAACCTGCAAAGGAAAAACTTTCTCCCCTTATATAATTTTATAAAACCTCCATAAGAAACTGGGCCTAATCTTATGCTCTACCCAACTATGTTGAGGAATTTTTCAAGGGACCAACAAGACTAGATATCTCAGATTGGTTATTAACAAATGGGTTAAAAAAAGGACAAGATAACACATGGGACATTAGGAGACTCAATCAAAAAAGGGCACTCTAGAGCCTTCAGTCCCAATATTTCGGTTGTTGTTTGGGCCTATTTTTCCTTTCCTTATGGCAGCTTTAGGCCTATTTTTCCTTTCCTTATGGAAGCTTTATAAAGGGTCAAGACCCTTGTTTCCCACTTAATTTATTCTTCAAAAAAAAAAGTGGATTAAAAACTTGTAAGGAACTATGTGTAATTTCAAACAGAATACTTGGAGACTTGATGATACATGATTTATAAAATTCATGAAGATAAAATGTTAACAAATGATCTAGAAATTATGCAACAAGATGATATGTTATCCATTCTATTTCAATGGATGCTAATCATGAACATATCTCTATTGAAGTTGAATGTATCATTAGGACACTTGATTGTGAATTCTATAAATGTAGTAATAACATATAATATTGTTGGGAATGATCTATGGGGCATGATCTATTAATGGTTCATTTTTTTACAAGATATTTTATGTAGTAAATGCTTAACTATTTGAATCCTTCTCTTAGACATCAGTTTAGTTTGGTTGCTTGAGAAGAGATGGATACATATTTTTGTGACAACTACTCATATTATCATTGGCTCTTTTAGAAAAAATATGTTTTGCTAGCATGCTACCATATTAAGCCACCATATATTGTAACTTATTTTTTAGAAAATTATTTTTATTTAAAAAGTAAAATAAAAAATATGTCCATACATATCAACCAAGGAAAATGACCGAAAAGGATCCATAGTGATGGATTATCCAAGGGTGGGAAGGTGGAATCAATATATCACTACGTATATAGTCAATCTCTAATTAAAATGAGACAAACATATGTGAACATAAATAAATATAAACCCTAGGAAATCTTAAACAAAAAGATAAACATATAATTATATTGAATTTGAAGATCCTAAAAGAGGTGAAGGTATAGCCCTTACATCAAACCCTAAGGGGTGTATATGAATAAATGGGTTTGGAAAAATGTAAGGGAAAAATAAATTTCTTTATGTTAATATAGGCTAATTAAATAAAGGGAAACAAATGAAGAACTATCACATCTTGATTTTTGCTTGCATAAACTTATTTGATAATAATTGGAATTGGAAGAGACCATTGGAGAATATGTGATTAATGTATTTTTGTGGATGATAAACTAGATGATATCTTTAAAATACATGATTATTATGATTAAAATAATGATGAATTATTATGATACGAATATTTTGATTAATTATGGCTTTATGAGTTAACCTATTGATGAGATATTGAGATCAAATGAGTGTAGAAATAGGTTGAAAGCAAGAACATGGTTGAGGTAGAGATGACCTAGTTTCCCAACAATAGTCAACATGATTGAATTGTGTAATCTAAATACGACATTATCTTTTGTGTGTTATGATAATGACTATGTCTTATGGATGTTTTGTTTGCAAAATTAAATTAATTAGGAAATCTTAAAAATTTATTTCTAATAATAATGATAAATTTCATTATTTATATTTATATATATTAATAATAATATTTATATATATATATATGAATATATAAATAGTTATTATTTAAAAAGAAAACAAAAATTAAATAAAATAAGTTTTAAATTAAAATTAAAATTGTATGAAAAATCATGCAATTCGAAAGTTCAGTTCTAAAATAAGAGACTAGAGTTGAGCTTTTTTGCATGAGACTATGAAAAACCATAAATAAGAGAGAGCTTGGTAAAGGAAGCATGTTTTTGTTGAAGATTTTAATTGGCATCGACCAAGGATAATTGTAACGACCAAGAATACAGGAAAGGACAAAGAAGGTTGGCATTGTGAGCAGAGTGAGGAGTTAACATAGGGCAAGAAACTGGAAGACCAAAATAATACTCTACTAAGCTTGGTTCAGGTGCTTTGAGACTATTAGAGAGGTGAAAGAATACAAGAAATGGTAAGAGATCTTACCATTTTATAAGGGACGCTTATGGGTTTTGTTATAAACAACATTAAATGGAAAATTTGAACAATAAACATTAGGATTAATTTGTCTTCATTCACTGGTATATATGGTAATTTTTAAGCATAATGCAACATTTTAGGTTTATTTCTAATTGAATCTCACAAACAAGAAGAAAAATCATGATGTCACAACCACACCATCCAATCCTAAAAGAATTGATTTCTTATGAATGATTACATTCTAAGCATAATTATTGAGAAAATTTGTCTGGTTGCATTACTATGGTCATGTTTAGCCTCTAGTTCATTAAGAGAGATAAGAATAGCATGCATTGCCTCTTTATAAAAAATTTCCTATTAAGGACAATAACCATTGAATTATCCATAAAAGTTAAACTAAGGGCACATATTTTCCACTAGCAATTTTTCCTAGCTTGTTGTAACTTTGAACCATTTCTTTCTTCTCTCATGTTGACCGTGAGGGACCATTAATGATTTTCTTTTTAGGTTGTTTAAAACATAGTCACTAAGGAAGAAGTGTTCAAGGTGTAGTCTCCATACCTGTATCCATACCTCTCGACAACTATTTTTAAATGTAAAATACTATACTCACACTCTTATGGGTCAATGCAGGATCATGGGGGTCCAAATTAGGCCCCTAAGTTGCAATGAAAATTCATAAAAACAGAGTTAGGAAACTTGACATAAAAATTTCAATAGGTTATTAAAATAATTTGAAAAATATGTAAGAACAAAACTTGTAGCAGATTGAATGTAGTTTCTAGGCCACTAGTCCTTTTTTAGAAAAAAGTAAATCTGTTTTGCGAAAATTTGAAATTTCAATGTAGTGGTACTAATTTTGTAGGGAAAAGATAAGAAGTGGGTGTATGTTTGACCACCCTAAATACAAGAAAAAAATAATAAGTTTTTTTGAAACTTTCAATATATGTAGAGGACACATACCCGGATTTGCCGGATTTTTTTTTGTCAATTTTTTTTTGTAAATAATTCGTTATGATTTTTTTATTAGAACATTTCAGAATTATTAAAATGTGTTTGTCTGACCACCATAACTTGGTCAAAAATTTATCAAATTCATTTTTTTTTATCCTATAGTATGCGAAGCATAGAATGTGACACATCTTTTAGGTTCAAAAAATGTGAAGCAGTTTTAAAGTTATAGAATTTTTTCAATCAACCTATCAATCAGGACTTTAGTCATAATGTATGTAGAAAATCAATAATAATTATTTATTAAATTCAAAATAACAGATATCTTATATTGGTGGAAAGCTAACAATTTTTTCTATAAACCCTTTTCGTTTCATGAAATTTGGATAAAAAAAATCGTCAGCCATAAGGGCGAACTTCAGAAAACTAAGCAAATTTTGTAAACATGTTTTTTGGGTTGACTTTCCAGTTAGGCAATCCTAAACCAAATCTCGAGCCAAATATCTAGCCTACTGATTTTTTTAGAAAACACGGATATCCATTTATAAACAAATATCCATTTAGAAACAAAAATTTGTTACTAAACGAATATCCATTACCTGTATTATTTATAATACATAGTATTTAATATTTTAATGTATACTAATATATTATGTATTATGTATTATATTATATATTAGTATATCATTATATTATATATTATATATTATATATTACTATATTATATATTATATTAATATTATGTAATATATATATTATATATATAATATATAATTTGCATAGTATGTAGTATATACTACATAGTATATATTATATATATTTATTGATCTGTGTGGCCAATTCACAAGAGAGAGAGAGGGAGTGGGAGGGACTTGAGAGAGAGAGTGCCCTAAGAGGGAGTGAGAGTTGAGAGGGAGAGAGAGAGAGACCTA
>VDFB02261600.1:0-45954 GCA_007258455.2 Sequoia sempervirens | reverse complement strand
CTTCATCATTTGGGAACTCTTCATCCCTACTTAGAGAGAGTGCAACAACACAATTGAGAGGGTCATGTGGAAGAAAAATAGAGTCACACCACATGTTAGCATCTTAATAATTGACCTTCTTTGGTCAAAGGGTCAGACACATCATTGTCCTATTTTTTGAAATTTTCATTTTTCTAAGAAGGCCTTCCATTATTTTGTTGTGTTTTTTTAGAGTAGTTCGTGTTATATGGTCTATTATGTATCCCCTATCCTTCATTGAAATGTGTGGATGTTCCTTGAAGTGGCAACCCTTTCTCATTCTATGCCACCTTCTAAGACAAGTATTTCATGGCACCCATTAGATTATCTAATTTTTCCTCAGTTGAGAGGGGTTTGTTGATAACATCTTTATTTGGTTGTGAAAACTTCACATCATATTTTTTTGATTATTTATGGGATGCCCTCATGTTACTCTCAATGTTTATGGTAATTGCATATGCTTCCCCAAGATTCTGAGGGTTCTTATCCCTTAAGCAATATCCTATTTTAAAATTAAATGCACCATAATAAAGCACAAGACACATTGAATTATTGGGTTTAAGATGTTGGGGTACCTTTCTCATAGCAAGGATGAACTTGGAGTTGAAATCAATCACTGTCTCATTGATATTATTTTACAGTGGTAAGTTCATGGATAGCAAACTTTGGATCAACCTTATCCTCATATTACATTCTAAAACATCAAAAATATTTCCCCAAGAAGAAATACTATTATCAAGTATACTTCCAAACCATTCATTGACACTCTCCTCCAAAGAGTGAACAAACAACTTCATCATCATATCTTTATCTTCAATCTCATACTCATAAGTGACATTGACAAATTATCTCAAGTGCTCTTCCCCAATCACATCATCATTCCCTAGGAATTTTGGAACTTTTCCTATAATGTCATTAGGAATGGGATTGGGGTAATTTGGAATCCCAAATAAGTCCAATTTTCTATACCTTTTGTTTCTCAATGGTTTCCTAACTAATGCAAATCTCTGATCTTGCTTGTAGTGATTACTCTTTGCATTATGAGGTATATTTTTTTGTTGATGTATTTGTTGGTTATGGACAATTTTTTCATTTCTTTGAATACCTACTTATTGATTTTGTTGTTGGAAAATATGATCATGGGCTTGAATCAATCAGTCAATATTATCTTGAAGTTCTTACCTTCTTCGCTTGGCTCTACCAATCAATTCTAGCTCTTCATCTAGATTTGTTATTGCTCATTCACTATCATCACTCGGTATATTTTGATCAACATCATGGAAGGTCTGATTTAAAATGGACCTTAGGGAACCAGTAGGAGATAGTTTCTCATTACCTATGTGTCCACCTCTACCTAATCAACCCATTGCATTATTGCTTCTCCTCATATCAAATTCATCAACATTGATATTTTTTCTTCTAAGTAGCTAGTCTATTTAATCATCAAAAGTATATAGATATTTCCCTCTCAAGTCACTAAAGGAATCACCTCTACCCAAGGTTCCAACTCTTTCTACATTGTTTTGTTCAAATGAACTACTTTCACCCCTTGCTTTCCATTTACCACATTCTTTTTTTGTATTTCCTACATTATTAATTTATATAGGCTACTCATCTCTCTATCTTCTCCAAACCATAGTGAACAAAATTTCAAATTAAACTAGGTTCTTACAACAATCTCGCCACTCCCTAAGGGAGATATTTTTTTCTCTTGAATTATTCTCACTAGTGTAACCCAAAACAACTACAAAATACCTATTAAATTTTGACTTCTACAATTGATGTTAATCAATTTTAGCAGATGCTACTCCATGATAATAGTTTCATTCTATTAGGTCTCAAAATAATTGTTACATTTCTTAGAACATGATTCTACTCACAAGGCCAAGGTTGTCAATAGGTGAGAAAAAATAGTTCATCTACAAAACTATGGAGAACTTTGAGGTAATTCAATGAGATTGGGTTGTATGATCTCCTATAATTTGAGCTTAGCTTAAACTCAAGAGGGTGTTCCCAATGGTATACTTTAGCATGTATTGGAATAACTTATCATAAGCAACAATTAACTTCATAAAAAATAAAATCAACTTGTCTACTTAGCCCCTAAGACTATCATTAGACCAAGTAAACTAGTTATCTCTAACCCTGTTTGGTTGATATAACACCCTGGACACAACTATAAGGTGGGGTGAGTTCCATGATTCACATATAATGGTCTTATTTACTCCCTACACATAGTGATATCATAAACACATGCAAATTGGAACTAAAAATAAATAAATTCTATGATTTTGTTTAAATGTGAATGATTGAAACAAATGCAAGGAGATCGATGTCTATTTTGGGGTAGAAGAGTCATAGTTAATAAGGAAAAATGATAAAAAAAAATGATGACAATTGTAGTTGATCTACTTATCTAAGCATCAAAAAATATCACTTTAGCCTTATATACCTAATAATACATCAATAAACATCCAAACCCATATGCAAATCATAAAACATATTTAGAACTTGTTAGCTTCCTATAATAGTGATTACATTCAAAACAACAAATGTGTTGAACAAAACATCTCAAAATGATACATTTTCTAAGCTTAAATATATCAATGGAAACATAAATCTAAAAATGATATCACAACATTCCTATATTATAGTTAGAAAATATTCCATGTTTCCTTACAACTACTCTATGACTAATTTTCTATAAGTTAAGCCATTTTGAATATTCCTCTGCTCTGCTTTGCCTATACTTTCCAATGATTGAATGAAGAAAAAAATTAAAATACCCTCAATAAACCCCTAAATCATGTCACTATAACAAAGTCAGATCCATGTTCCAAAATTGATTCCACCCAAAATGGGTGCTTTAAATTGAAAGATGGGATCTATAATAAATTTTGGTGGTTGGTCCATTCTACAATAATGGTGATAGCTGAAATAAAAATCCATGTGTTGAATTTTTGGCGCCCAAGCACATTTATGAAATTTACCAATTAAATATGTGGTTGGTGAAAGATGCATTAAAGGCATCATAATTCAGTAGAAGAGCAAGAAAAAGATAATTGCAAAGAAAAACCACAAAATTGTGGATGTTTAGATGTATTTGGAGCTTTCTACATGTTAGAAAAAAGATTATCAAGCTTCAAGATTCCATTCAAAACATTTGTGAGAACTTTCCACCCAATAGTACTTTTGTGAAAAAAGGCACCAAATTGAACCTGGAAGGAATGCAACTGAATGTGCGAACTTCACAAAAAGAATCCAACTTGGATGAAAAGCCTCATTAATGATGTCAACAATGTTAAGATGTGGAAAAATACAAGTGAACTAGTAAGTCACTTTGCAAGTGAATTCAAATGGATGGGGAAAGTCCACAAATATGGGGATGAAGTCATTAGGACATCATCAATGTACATATGTTGGACGAAGCAATGCAATTGGATCTTGCAAGAAAATCCATTTGAACCAAATAAATAAGGCTTTAAAAATGGTTTAGCTCAAATGGGGACCAGACTTCCATAAGCTATTAAATTGGATTAAAATTGGTTTAGATGCAGAAAAATGTAAGTGAATTGAATAAGGAATGAAAAGTGTAGTTTAGTTGAGCATTGGATTCCAACAAAAACCACACTGAACAATGTTTAGTCATATTTCTATTATTACTACCCTTTGCGAGAGATGATAACTAAACTACATTTGTGGGAATATCCAACCAAATTGCACTTTGTGGGAAAATGCAACTAAACCAAATGGAAGGAGAAAACCTGCAAAGGAAAAACTTTCTCCCCTTATATAATTTTATAAAACCTCCATAAGAAATTGGGCCTAATCTTATGCTCTACCCAACTATGTTGAGGAATTTTTCAAGGGACCAACAAGACTAGATATCTCAGATTGGTTATTAACAAATGGGTTAAAAAAAGGACAAGATAACACATGGGACATTAGGAGACTCAATCAAAAAAGGGCACTCTAGAGCCTTCAGTCCCAATATTTTGGTTGTTGTTTGGGCCTATTTTTCCTTTCCTTATGGCAGCTTTAGGCCTATTTTTCCTTTCCTTATGGAAGCTTTATAAAGGGTCAAGACCCTTGTTTCCCACTTAATTTATTCTTCAAAAAAAAAAGTGGATTAAAAACTTGTAAGGAACTATGTGTAATTTCAAACAGAATACTTGGAGACTTGATGATACATGATTTATAAAATTCATGAAGATAAAATGTTAACAAATGATCTAGAAATTATGCAACAAGATGATATGTTATCCATTCTATTTCAATGGATGCTAATCATGAACATATCTCTATTGAAGTTGAATGTATCATTAAGACACTTGATTGTGAATTCTATAAATGTAGTAATAACATATAATATTGTTGGGAATGATCTATGGGGCATGATCTATTAATGGTTCATTTTTTTACAAGATATTTTATGTAGTAAATGCTTAACTATTTGAATCCTTCTCTTAGACATCAGTTTAGTTTGGTTGCTTGAGAAGAGATGGATACATATTTTTGTGACAACTACTCATATTATCATTGGCTCTTTTAGAAAAAATATGTTTTGCTAGCATGCTACCATATTAAGCCACCATATATTGTAACTTATTTTTTAGAAAATTATTTTTATTTAAAAAGTAAAATAAAAAATATGTCCATACATATCAACCAAGGAAAATGACCGAAAAGGATCCATAGTGATGGATTATCCAAGGGTGGGAAGGTGGAATCAATATATCACTACGTATATAGTCAATCTCTAATTAAAATGAGACAAACATATGTGAACATAAATAAATATAAACCCTAGGAAATCTTAAACAAAAGGATAAACATATAATTATATTGAATTTGAAGATCCTAAAAGAGGTGAAGGTATAGCCCTTACATCAAACCCTAAGGGGTGTATATGAATAAATGGGTTTGGAAAAATGTAAGGGAAAAATAAATTTCTTTATGTTAATATAGGCTAATTAAATAAAGGGAAACAAATGAAGAACTATCACATCTTGATTTTTGCTTGCATAAACTTATTTGATAATAATTGGAATTGGAAGAGACCATTGGAGAATATGTGATTAATGTATTTTTGTGGATGATAAACTAGATGATATCTTTAAAATACATTATTATTATGATTAAAATAATGATGAATTATTATGATACGAATATTTTGATTAATTATGGCTTTATGAGTTAACCTATTGATGAGATATTGAGATCAAATGAGTGTAGAAATAGGTTGAAAGCAAGAACATGGGTGAGGTAGAGATGACCTAGTTTCCCAACAATAGTCAACATGATTGAATTGTGTAATCTAAATACGTCATTATCTTTTGTGTGTTATGATAATGACTATGTCTTATGGATGTTTTGTTTGCAAAATTAAATTAATTAGGAAATCTTAAAAATTTATTTCTAATAATAATGATAAATTTCATTATTTATATTTATATATATTAATAATAATATTTATATATATATATATGAATATATAAATAGTTATTATTTAAAAAGAAAACAAAAATTAAATTAAATAAGTTTTAAATTAAAATTAAAATTGTATGAAAAATCATGCAATTCGAAAGTTTGGTTCTAAAATAAGAGACTAGAGTTGAGCTTTTTTTGCATGAGACTATGAAAAACCATAAATAAGAGAGAGCTTGGTAAAGGAAGCATGTTTTTGTTGAAGATTTTAATTGGCATCGACCAAGGATAATTGTAACGACCAAGAATACAGGAAAGGACAAAGAAGGTTGGCATTGTGAGCAGAGTGAGGAGTTAACACAGGGCAAGAAACTGGAAGACCAGAATAATACTCTACTAAGCTTGGTTCAGGTGCTTTGAGACTATTAGAGAGGTGAAGGAATACAAGAAATGGTAAGAGATCTTACCATTTTATAAGGGACGCTTATGGGTTTTGTTATAAACAAC
The DNA here is from genome assembly GCA_007258455.2 of Sequoia sempervirens. Taxonomy (NCBI): domain Eukaryota; kingdom Viridiplantae; phylum Streptophyta; class Pinopsida; order Cupressales; family Cupressaceae; genus Sequoia; species Sequoia sempervirens. The sequence continues at coordinate 40,002 of VDFB02261600.1, read as the reverse complement.
ATTAAATGGAAAATTTGAACAATAAACATTAGGATTAATTTGTCTTCATTCACTGGTATATATGGTAATTTTTAAGCATAATGCAACATTTTAGGTTTATTTCTAATTGAATCTCACAAACAAGAAGAAAAATCATGATGTCACAACCACACCATCCAATCCTAAAAGAATTGATTTCTTATGAATGATTACATTCTAAGCATAATTATTGAGAAAATTTGTCTGGTTGCATTACTATGGTCATGTTTAGCCTCTAGTTCATTAAGAGAGATAAGAATAGCATGCATTGTCTCTTTATAAAAAAATTCCTATTAAGGACAATAACCATTGAATTATCCATAAAAGTTAAACTAAGGGCACATATTTTCCACTAGCAATTTTTCCTAGCTTGTTGTAACTTTGAACCATTTCTTTCTTCTCTCATGTTGACCGTGAGGGACCATTAATGATTTTCTTTTTAAGTTGTTTAAAACATAGTCACTAAGGAAGAAGTGTTCAAGGTGTAGTCTCCATACCTGTATCCATACCTCTCGACAACTATTTTTAAATGTAAAATACTATACTCACACTCTTATGGGTCAATGCAGGATCATGGGGGTCCAAATTAGGCCCCTAAGTTGCAATGAAAATTCATAAAAATAGAGTTAGGAAACTTGACATAAAAATTTCAATAGGTTGTTAAAATAATTTGAAAAATATGTAAGAACAAAACTTGTAGCAGATTGAATGTAGTTTCTAGGCCACTAGTCCTTTTTTAGAAAAAAGTAAATCTGTTTTGCGAAAATTTGAAATTTCAATGCAGTGGTACTAATTTTTTAGGGAAAAGATAAGAAGTGGGTGTATGTTTGACCACCCTAAGTACAAGAAAAAAATAATAAGTTTTTTTGAAACTTTCAATATATGTAGAGGACACATACCCGGATTTGCTAGATTTTTTTTTGTAATTTTTTTTTTTGTAAATAATTCGTTATGATTTTTTTATTAGAACATTTCAGAATTATTAAAATGTGTTTGTCTAACCACCATAACTTGGTCAAAAATTTATCAAATTCATTTTTTTTATCCTATAGTATGCGAAGCATAGAATGTGACACATCTTTTAGGTTCAAAAAATGTGAAGCAGTTTTAAAGTTATAGAATTTTTTCAATCAACCTATCAATCAGGACTTTAGTCGTAATGTATGTAGAAAATCAATAATAATTATTTATTAAATTCAAAATAACAGATATCTTATATTGGTGGAAAGCTAACAATTTTTTCTATAAACCCTTTTCATTTCATGAAATTTGGATAAAAAAAATCGTCAGCCATAAGGGCGAACTTCAGAAAACTAAGCAAATTTTGTAAACATGTTTTTTGGGTTGACTTTCCAGGTTAGGCAATCCTAAACCAAATCTCGAGCCAAATATCTAGCCTACTGATTTTTTTAGAAAACACGGATATCCATTTATAAACAAATATCCATTTAGAAACAAAAATTTGTTACTAAACGAATATCCATTACCTGTATTATTTATAATACATAGTATTTAATATTTTAATGTATACTAATATATTATGTATTATGTATTATATTATATATTAGTATATCATTATATTATATATTATATATTATATATTACTATATTATATATTATATTAATATTATGTAATATATATATTATATATATAATATATAATTTGCATAGTATGTAGTATATACTACATAGTATATATTATATATATTTATTGATCTGTGTGGCCAATTCACAAGAGAGAGAGAGGGAGTGGGAGGGACTTGAGAGAGAGAGTGCCCTAAGAGGGAGTGAGAGTTGAGAGGGAGAGAGAGAGAGACCTAAGAGGTTTGGAGAGAGAGAGAGTTGAGAGGGAGAGAGGGAGGGGGAGAGGGAGAGGGAGAGAGAGAGTGGGAGAGACTTGAGAGAGAGAGACCTGAGAGGGAGGAAGAGAGTGAGACTCCAGAGGGAGAGAGACTTGAGAGGGAGAGGGAGAGAGAGGGGGGAGAGAGAGGGAGAGACCTAAGAGAGAGAGGGGGAGAATGAAAGGGAGAGGGAGAGAGAGGAGAGATCTAAGAGAGATGGAGGACCTAAGAGAGAGAGAGACTTGAGAGTGAGAGGGGGAGAGGGAGAGAGGGAGAGAGAGAGGGAGAGAGAGAGAGTGGAGAGACCAGAGAGGGAGAGAGAGAGAGGAGAGAGAGAAGGGAGAGAGGGAGAGAGAGAGGGAGAGAGGGGAGAGAGAGAGAGAGAGAGGAGAGTGGGAAACAGAGACCTGAGAGGGGAGAGAGAGGGAGAGAGGAGTGGAAGGACCTTGAGTGTGAGAGGGGGAGAGAGAAAGAGATAAGTCCCGAGAGGGAGAGGAGGAGAGATCTGAGAGAGAGGAGAGAGGGAGAGAGGGAGTAGAGAGAACCCAAGAGGGAGAGAGAGAGGGAGAGGGAGAGAGCCAGAGAGGGAGTGAGAGAAGAGAGAGAGAGAGAGAGAGAGGAAGAGTGGAGAGACGTTGCAGAGAGAGAGAGAGGGAGGGAATGGAGGAGAGAGAGAGAGGAGGAGAGAGAGAAGAGAGGGAGGAGGGGGGAGGAGGTGAGGGGAGAGGAGGGAGAGGGAGAGAGAGTGGAGACAGAGAGACAGAGACATAGAGAGAGAGAGATAGAGACAGAGACAAGAGACAGAGAGAGACCTAAGACCTGGAGAGAGAGGGAGTGGGAGGGACCTGAGAGTGAGGGAGAGAGAGGGAGAGAGAGATACTTGAGACCTGGAGAGAGAGGGAGGGAGAGAGAGATGTATTAGTATATAATATAATTTATATACTATTTAATATATTAATTTAATAATACCTTAATAATAATATTAATATATAATAAAAAAATTAGTATATTAACATATAATAAATATAAATCATAATATATAATATATTTAATATATAATATAAAATATATCATAATATAATATATTAATAATATTATGCTAATAATAATTCTTAAAACTAAAGTAAACAGATATCTGTTTATAACAGATATCCATTATAAACGGATATCCGTTCAAAACAGATATTCGTTCGTAATGGATATCCATTTACTGAGTTATATAAAAAAAATGGGACCGTTTTGAGCATTCCAATGGTCCCCACATTCCTTCTATCACTGAAATCTCATGTTTTATGTCTGTATCAGACAAAATTTAGCTTTTGGGAGATTCTTTTACACTTTATTAACTTTTACAATCATTTGTGTGTGTTTTTTTGTTTGTGCAATGGGGAGCAGTAGTCGCCATAAGAGAAAAGGAAAGAGGAAACTAACAACAGATCAATTTGAAGCATATAGAGAAAAAGATAGAGAAAGTCATAGGAAAAGAAGACAAGGTATGACAAATAATCAAGTTGAAGCTTCTTTTGCACCGTTAAATGTTAATTCAAGTGATGATGAAATAGAATTTGAAAATATTGAACATCATATTGAAATTGAAAATGAAAATATTGAAATTGAAAATGTGAACAACATTGAAAATGAAAATTTTATTGAAAATGAAATTGTTATTGAAAATGAAAATGTTGTTGAAAATGAAATTGTTATTGAAAATGTTGAACATATTGAAAATATTGAAAATGAAAATGTTGGAATTGTTATTGAAAATGTTGAAAATGAACCTTATGTAAAACCTAATTACATGAGAACCCCTAAATAGTTGCTTGAAATAGATGAGAACATAATAGATAATCTTCAAGGAAAATGGTCACCACGAACAATTCGGTTGTGGGCTACCAATATGTTCAATGAATACTTTTTCGATAAGACATTAACCAAACAATGTCAACTTTTTGTGCAATTGCTAAAGTCTTACAAAATGAGACCATTATTAAGAAAATTGAAGATTCGTGTCACCAAAGAATCAGAAAAAAATAGTATTATTATAAAAAAATATTTTTAATGTTTTAACTTCTATTGGTAAGAATAGTAAGGAAAAAGATAAAATGGTTGTTCGTAGAGTGATCACAACCTCACTAGTAAGCCATCATTTGAGAAAGGCTTGTTTAATGAGACAAAATTGTATTGATTTAAATCTAAATTGTAAAACATTGAATAGAGCACTCTCAAGAAGAGGGAGACTTGATAGTCCTCTTCAAAATGATACATGGGATTTTAGTGGGAGGCTTCCATGTGTTGGGAAGAAGCTAACCAATAATGTAAAGATGCAAATTGAACAATTTTGGAACTCTCACTCTAGAGTATCACCAAATGTAAATGATGTTTTATAGTTACGAAGTGGTAATCGAGATCGCACACCACATCCTAAACATTTCTTGGAATGTAGCCAAACAATTTTGTATAAACAATTTTGTCAAGAACATCCAAATTTGTAAATCTCACAAAGGGCTTTTGAGTCTTGCAAGCCATTTTATTGTGTACCTATTAATTTTCATAATACATGTTGTAAATACCATGTTGAGTTTTCAATGTATCATGAATTATTATGTCATGTTCATTCTGCTATGCATACTGATGAAATGTTGCAGGAGTGTCATGCAATGCAACTTTCCAAGTCATCTAGGGACTTGTTAGATTTATTTTTATGCATTAGAGGTGTTGGTTGCTTATTTTATAGAAATTATTGTTTAAATGAAATGTGTTTGCAATGTGGTGGTTTATCAAATTTTGTAACATGCTTTCATGAGGACAACGAACATGATTTTGGTAACAATATTGTTGAGAAAAAAAGGTTTGAGACAATAAAATACACATTGAAGAGTGGAGGTGAAGGTTCTAGATATGAGTTGGTTACAAGAGAGGTAAGTGTTGTTGATTTTAATTTTGATTTTAAGAAAAATCTTTTCTATAAGTATGCAAGGCATATCCATAGGTCACAATGGTTGGATCGACAATTCAAGATGTGTAAGGACTCTTTCTCGATTGGAACTATTGTATCCATAGTTGATTTTGCTGAAAATTACACAATGAGCCATAGAATGAAGTATAATCACAATATTATAATTATATTCAAATTTCTATTTTTGACCACATAACATATAGACATGCCCCTGATAGTATAGAAGAGGACAAGAAGATAATTAGGGAGTACCATTTTTACATGAGTGATGATAGATCTCATTCATTTGAGTTTGTACAACATTGTTCTAAAAAAAAATTTGAGTTCTTGCAAGAAAAAGGTATTGCAACGGGTCAACATCTCATTTGGTTAGATAACTGCACATGAAAATTCAAGAATGCTTGCATATTTTATAGGTTGAGCAGAATGCATATAGAGAGGAGTGTACCACATATTTGGAGTTTTTTTAAGCTAGGAATGGAAAAGGTGAGCATGATGGTGTAGGTGCATGTGTGAGGAGAGCTCTGGTTAAGGAACACATGAAGATCAGAGGTGGTGCAACATTCAATGATGCACATTCTATTGTTGATTGGTGTACTTATGCATTATCACAAGGATGGACACTTTATTCACAAGTTTGCAGGTTCTTTTGGTTGGTTGAGGAGGGCATAGTGGGAGAAAAAATGGAATGTCAAACAATTAGAGATTCTTCAAAGATGCATTCATTTTGAAGCTCAAATGCGGGTGCATGGACCATATGGACACGAGAGTTGGCTTATTTTTTTCAGAATTGTATTCAGTGTGATTGGGATAAATGCAAGCCAAGTGAGTGTGTAGATACATGAATTCCAAAATAACTAACCCCTTTATCTATACCACAATCCTCTTTAGAAGATGAAATTGAAAGTTCACTTGACTATGACCATATTTTAGATCTTGTACAGCCAGGACATGTCTATGCAGTTGTAGCACCATAGGGGAATGAAGAGGGATCAAACTATTGGTTGGTACGATGTGTATAGGGAAAGAAAAAGCTAACACAACCAATGGTAGATGATTATGGGTTCATGTATCCTTCAAGTTCAGTTGTTGTTTCGAGAACTTGGTTGCATTACCATTTCATCATCATTTAGGTTGTTTAGAATAATATAGATTTGTTATTCTAGGAATCTTTTCTATTTTTTATTACCATTTCATTATCATTTAGGTTGTTTAGAATAATATAGATTTGTTGTTCTAAGTATATTTAGTTGTTCATAAAAAACTTATGATCATACAGGTTCAGTTGTTGTTTTCAAAACTTGGTTGTGAACATGTATGATTAGAAATAATGGCATACCTTCATTTGAAGACTATGAGAAACACTAAACCATTCTCATGTATTCACACCTTGTTATAGCAACAAATGTTAAGTTATTGAGACATCATGCTAGGCCAAAAACAAAGGAAATAATATGGACAATTATTAGTGTTGATCATGAAGCATTACTCAATACTCTAAAGGTAAGAGATGACCCTTCAGGAACACTTGAGTAGTGGATCATTTGTTGTATGGGATAGGTATGTTATTTTCATATTGTTTATTGGCTAAGGTTCATTATTTAGGTTTGTTTAAAATAATATAGATTTGTTATTCTAAGCATCTTTTCTAGTTTTTATTACCATTTCATTGTCATTTAGGTTGTTTAGAATAATATAGATTTGTTATTCTAAGTAGCTTTTTTATTGTGATTGTTACCTATTGTTACGTTGTTCATTACTTTTGTTAAAGTATAAGACATTATTGGTTGTTTTCAGTGTGACATATTGCATGAAGTTAATTAGTGTGTCAAAAGTTATTGAAATCTTGTTGTCCCAATGTTTCATGTTGTTCCACCCTTCCTAAATGTGTTTCCCATCACTGTTTGTCCAATAGTTCAAATGGTCATTAGGGACAAAGAGTGTGTAGAGGGATTATGCCTTGGTTTCAAATAAATCCTTAAGGGAAGTGGATTAGGACAATCAAGTTTGTGTTGAGCCTTGTCCTTCCTCTGCATCAAATTGGTATCAGAGCAAGGAAAATCAGTAAGAGGTGATAAATAAGTTGATTTGAAGTCAAGACAAGATGGCTCCTAAGTTGAATGTGGAAAGAATAATCAGAGAGGTGAAATATGCTCTTGCCCTAGAATTGAGATCCATAAAGGACAACCTTGATGCAAGACTCACAACAGTTGAAGAGATTTGAGTGAGCAAGAAGAAGAAGAAGAAGTGGGAAAAGAAGAACAGGAAGAAGAAAGAGATGTTGAAGAGAAGACTTTGGAGAGATTTCTAAAGGCAGTTAAGAATGATGGTTCCAAGATAAAAATAGAGCTTCTAGTATATTTAGGAAGTCTTAATGGAGAAGAATTCCTAGATTGGATAGGAGAATTAGACAAGTATTTTGAGCTTGAAGAGATACTTGAGGGGCAACAAGTTAAATTAGCAAGAAAAAAACTAAAAGGACATGCAATTCTTTGGTGGGATTATGTGCAAGAAGAGAGGAAAAAGAAAGGTAAAGCAAAGATCACATCTTGGGATAGAATGGTTGCAAAATTGAAGGGTAAATTTCTACCTAGTGATTATGCCATACAGTTAAAAAGAAGGTTGCAAAATTTGAAGCAAAAGGACATGGATGTGAAATCCTACACAGAAGAGTTCTACAAACTGAGCCTAAGATCAGGCCACATGGAAGAAGATGTTGAAAAAGTTGCAAGGTATTTGAATGGGCTAAAGTATAGCCTACAAGATGAAATCAGTCTCACAAGTCCAAGAACTATAGAAGAATGTTATCAGTTGGCGATAAAGGCTAAAGAAAAATTGAAAAGGAGACAAGAAAAGCAAAGTAGAGGTAGGGGAAGGACAAATTTCAGAGGAAGGGGGACTTTTTCTGGTAGAGTACAGTCCCAAAGGTCTCAAGGAGAGACAAGTAACTCACAAGAACAAACATCAAATTCAAGGGGCAGCTTTAGAGGAAGAAGACCAAATTCTAGAGGTAGATTTATTAATAGAGGCTCAAGTGGATTCACTAGAAAGTGTTATAAATGCAATAAATTTGTAGGCCATCAAGCATGGTAGTGCACTGAGGAGCAAAGCATCCATCTACTTCTTTTAAAGGTGAGAGAAGAAGTCAGATTGCACAAGGTGGAGATGATGTTGAAAGTGTTAATTCACCATCACAAAATGCAAAACCAGAAGTTGGAGTCCTTTTTAATGAGAAGGACCTTGATTAAAGTGCCCACCTTGATTAAAGTGCCCATGGAGAAAGAACCACCTCAAAGAAAGTCGCTTTTTAGGACTACATGCAAAAGCCAAGGCAAATGTTGTAGAGTTGTTGATTCTAGAAGTACTGATAATTTGGTTTTAGTTGATTTATGGTAGAGAAGTTAAAGTTGCAAAGATTGCCTCATGTCACTCCATACAAGGTTTCTTGGTTAAAAAAATGGCAGCAAGTGTTAGTGAATGAACAAACTTGGGTAGAATTCCATATAGGGGGTCATAAGGACAAGGTTTTGTGTGACATCATCCCTATGGATGTTTTCCATTTTCTTCTTGGAAGGCCATGGCAGTATGATAGAAATGCCAAGCATGATGGAAGAAAGAATACATGTGCTATAGAGAAAGATGGAGTCTCATACACTCTAACACCATTGAAAGATGAAGATAAAATACCACAAGTAGAAACCAATGTGATGTCGATAGGAGAAAAGGAATTCAAAAAGGTTGTAGAAGAGGAGAAAATGGGTTTTGCTATCATAGTCAAGCCTAAGTTTGTTGTGACAACAACAAAGAAAGAAGAGTTGCCTTTGGAAATTCAAAACTTGCTAAAGAGGTATGCTGATATAGTAGTGGATGAACTCCTAAGCACCTTGCCTCCTATGAGGGATATTAGTCACCACATTGATTTCATACCAGGGGCTTGTTTTCCTAATAAGGCAGCATATAAAATGACACCACAACATAATGAAGAGATTAAGAGACAAGTCCAATAATTTCTCAATAAGGGGCTAATCAAAGAGAGCCTTAGTCCTTGATGCCTTTTGGTCTCTCAAATGCACCCAACACTTTCATGAGGTTGATGAATGAAGTTCTCAAATATTTGATTGGTAAGTTTGTTTTGGTTTACCTTGATGACATTCTTGCTTTTAGTAAAACTAAGGAAGAGCATTTACACCATTTGGATTTGGTTTTGAGAAGATTACATGAAGAGAAACTAATGAACAATTTGAAGAAATGTGAGTTTATGAAAAAAGAGTTGGTGTATCTTGGTTTTTTGGTTACAAATGGCACCTTAAAAATGGATCCCAGCAAGGTTGAAGCTATTCTAAGTTGGCCTCCACCCAAATCAGTTGCTGGGGTAAGGATTTTTCATGGTTTGGACAACTTTTATAGGAAATTTATAAAGGGTTTAAGTTATGTTTGTGCTCCAATGATTGATACTATAAAGGGGGATAAGAGAAAGAAGTTTGTTTGGACTAGTGAGGCTGGAAAGAGTTTTGAATATTTGAAAAAGAGGGTAGCAGAGCAGCCCATATTAGCCTTACTAGATTTTAATAAAGTGTTTACTATTGAGTGTGATGCAAGTGTTTATGCCATAGGGGCGGTGTTGAGTCAAGAGGGCAAACCCATAGCCTTCTTTAGTGAAAAACTTAATGAAGCTAAGAAGAAATACTCTTCCTATGACCTAGAGATGCATGCTTTGGTTCAGTCCTTGGAGAAATGGAGGCATTATCTAGTTCCAAAGGAGTTCATAGTCTTTATTGATGAGCATGCCCTCCAATTTTTGAATAGTCAAGAGAAACTCAGTCATAGGCATGTTAAATGGGTGGAATAATTGCAAGGTTACACCTTCACCATCAAGCATAAGAAGGGGCAGTCAAACAAAGTAGCTGATGCATTGAGTAGAAGGAAAATCATGGTGCAAGAAATCCAATTGCAAAGTGTCGGTGTTGAAGCACTAAAAGGTATGTATGTATATGATGTTGATTTCAAGGATATTTATGTATCTTGCAGCCACTCTAATGGTGTTCCACATAAGATAAATTATGATTTTATGATCCAAGAGGGTTTGTTATTTAAGGGGGCTCAACTTTGTGTGCCTAGATGTTCTATGAGGGATAATTTGATAAAAGAGAAGAATAGTGGCAGCCTTGCATGCCATTTTGGTCTTGATAAGACCTTGGAGCAACTGAGAAGGCACTATTTTTGGCCTAAAATGCAAAGTGATGTAAGAAAGTTTGTTGAGAAATGTGTTATTTGTCAAAAGGCCAAGGGTAGAAATACAAATGTAGGCTTATGTCAGCCTCTTCCTATTCCAAATAGGCCTTGGGAGTCAATAAGCATGGATTTTGTAATGGTTTACCAAAAACACCTAGAGGTTTTGATTCTATATATGTTGCAGTGGACCAGTTCTCCAAGATGGCACATTTCATCACATGTAAGAGCACTAATGATGTATCCTACATTGCAAGTTTGTTCTTCAAGGAAGTGGTAAGGATTCATGGTTTACCTTTAAGTATTGTTTTAGATAGAGATAGTAAGTTTGTTGGGAATTTTTGGAGAACTTTGTGGAAGAAACTTGGCACTAATCTTAGTTTCAGCTCTTCCTATCACCCCTAAACTAATGGGAAGACCGAGCTAGTTAATAGGAGTCTTGGTAATCTCTTAAGATGTCTTACAAAAGAGCATTCTACTCAATGGGATCTGATCTTGCCTTAGGAAAAATTTGCATATAATGATTCAGTGAATAAGAGTGTGGGTAAGAGTCCTTTTGAAGTTGTTTATGGTTTGCAACCTAGGGGATTCTTTAAGTTAAGGGATATCATTGGCATGGAGAGGATGAGTGCTAAGGGTGAGCAATTTTTTGTGTCTATGAAGGAGATTCACCAATAGGTCAAGGATCACCTACAAAGAAGTGTGGACAAATACAAACAACAAGTTGATATGAAGAAGAGAGAAGTCCATTTCAAGGTTGGAGATTTGGTTCTAGCTCATATAAGGAAGAAAATATTTTTGAAGGGACAATATTCCAAGTTGTAGATGAAGAAAATTGGACCTTGTAGAGTTGTTCACAAGTTTGGTCCTAATGCATATGAAATTGAGTTACCAAGTGGGATTGGCATTTCACCTATATTTAATGTAGCTGACTTGTACCCTTTCAAAGGTGATGTTGTTGCAGGTAATGAAGTAGGTTCCCAAGCATTTGAGGATGAAGAATGGATCTAGAACCTTCCTCTCAGCAAACCTTTAGAGTTGGAGTGCACCCTTCATACAAAGGAACTCAAGAAGATAAGAAACACAACCTATTTTCAATACTTGGTCAAATGGAAAGGTCTTCCTATGGAAGATGCTACTTGGATGTCTGAATATGATATTATAAATCATGGATATACAGTTGCAAACCTGCACTCAAGTGGGACTTGAGTTTTTCTTCCCCTTGGGTGTATGGTGCAGGGTCACCAGGACCTTATTTGCATATTTTGTGTAATTTTTGGTTTTAGGTTGTTTGGTGTGTTTAGGTGTCTTATAAGCTCATTTATGACCATTTAGAAGCATAGGGGTTCATTTTTGCTGTGTTTGATTGGGTTTTGATAAAAAATGTAAAAAGTTGCCAAATGTGCAAAAAAATTGTCATGCAACTTTTAGAAAGTGAAAAAAAAATCAAGAACCAGTTACATGTACTCCAAGAAACTTTTACAAATTTTTTGGATTGATGGAAAGAGAACATCCTCAATACTCAAATGAAGGGAAAAAAGACATTGATTTTGAAGTTTCATTGAATGAAACAACTATTTTACTGTACATTTTAATGTTGCAGACCGATTTCTTCACCTTGTATGGCTTGTATGGCTTACATGTTGGTCTAAGATCAATTGGACTATGTTGGCTCATGAATCTACTTTCATTTGCTTTTGATTGCATCAATTTTCATTAGGTATTGTGGGAGTTATTGTAATTTTTCTAAAACTGCCTAAAACACTATCTAGGGTAAGCAGTGAGCAAAAATAAATATGTAACTCATCTCTCCACCGCTGAAAAATCACCAAAATGGGTGGAGAGGTCTGCATGCATGTAATTTATCTTGTTTTAAGTTTGCAAGATCTTAAGGAAGAGTTTGCACGTGCTAAGAGGCAGTAGATAGTTTGATATTTGATGTATTAGATAGTGTGATAGTAAAAACCAAGGAAGAATACATGAATCAAGGATTGAAACTTGTTTGTTTGCCATTAACATTGGTAGAGGAATGTAGTAAGAGGTCTATAGATCTAAAACAAGAGTCTTGAACATTTTTTTGAAGGATATTGGTAGAGAGTTAGTGTGACTATCCCAAGAGGACAAATTATGTAGTTTAAGGTTAAGTGTTGCAAGCCATGAATGGTTACATTGTTGGTCATCACATAGGAGTGTTCCATGATCATTTGTACCTCAAGTCAAGTCCACCCTCGATGTTTCCACTATTTCTTTCTTTTTGTAACGCTAGTCATTGCTTTTGTTAAAGTATAAGCCATTGTTGGGTGTTGTCAGTGTGACATGTTGCATGAAGTTAATTAGTGTGTCAAAATTTATTGAAATCTTGTTGTCCCACTATTTCATGTTGTTCCACCCTTCCAAAATTTGTTTCCCATCACTGGTTGTCCAATATTTCAAATGGTCATTAGGGACAAAGGGTGTGTAGAGGGCCTATGCCTTGGTGTCAAAGAAATCCTTAAGGGAAGTGGATTAGGATAGTCAAGTTTTTTGTTGAACCTTTTCCTTCCTTTGCATCAGTAAGGTACTGGAGCTAGGGCAGCAATAGGTAGAGCAGGAAGAATTGGGGTGACTCAGTGTGCTCTAGGTCTATCCTGTGACATCCCTTTACCCACACTCTAGAAATCTCGCATGTCAAAGTAATTGGCATGCCTCCCTAGGAAAAACTCAACATATAATTTTTGGAGAAAATACTGAGGGACATCAAGATTGTTGTTGGGTGGTTTATCAAAAACCATCCCCCAACATCTCTAGAAATTAGCTAATATGCCTCTATGTGTGCACCATTTAATTGAAAATTTTGGCTTCCGCACATTCACGACTTATCCTATTTTGGGATTGATGAATAATTGGGCTAATTGGGATTTGTCAATATCAAGTTCCCTCACTTCATCATATGATAACCCATTGGCATAAAATTTCCTTTCAGACTCTCACTACTATGCAAATCTATTGTGTTGATTTTCCAAAGTTTCAACATTTGAAATGATTGCTTCTAAAGTTTTTTTCATATATGATAGCTCGAGGAGTGTTAAAATAGATTCAACATATGTTTCTCAATTGATCTAAATTTCTATGAATAGATTTATGTATTGTTGGTGCATTTTGGTTTGGAAACATCGGTCGCAACGAAGGAGGATTTGTAGGGTTTTCATCTTGAGTGGGGTTAGGGTTTTCAGGTTGGGGTTAGGGTTTTCAGGTTGAGCGAGGTTGGGATCAACTATTCTTAAGCCTATTAATTGATGAAATTTTTAAAAAATAACAATCATTTTAATGCAATAAAAAATCTAGTAAAAATCCTATTTTTGACTAAAATTATAAAAAAAACAATGCAAAACTAATATAAATTGAAGAAAAAAATTAAAATTTATAAATACCTTTGAAATGTGATTGATTTGAGTAAAAAAATTGACTCCCAAATGGATATTTGAGTCGCTTAATGCAAAACCCGTGCACAGACAATTAGTAAACTGTAGAAAAATGAGCTCTCGGATTTTCTTTTTTTATTTTATGGAACAGGAATCGGATATCCGTTATGAAATGGATATCCATTTCCTTTATGTAGTTTTTTAAATAATTGATAGTTTTTTTTGATATGTAAGGTAATCATATATTATTTTATTTTATAATATCAAATTATATTATATAATATATTATATTATATTATTTATAATATATATTATAATATTATATTATATTTATAAATATAATATTCTATAATAATATTATATTATAATATAATATATTAAATATATTATAATATAATGTTATATAATATTTAATACTATATAAGCATTATAATATAATATAATATTATAATATATTCAATATATTATTATTTATATAATATTAAATTAAAAAACATTATAATAATTATATTAAAACATTATTATAATTATATTAAAACATTATTATAATATATTACTATATAATATTACTATATAATATTATAATATAATATTATATAATATTATAATATAATATTATATAATATTATAATATAATATTATATAATATTATAATATAATATTATATAATATTATAATATAATATTATAATAATATAGTAAATTAATATAATATAATATAATAATATAATATAATAATATAATAATATAATAATATAACAATATTATATTATAATAATATAGCAATATTATATTATTATAATATAGCAATATTATATTATTATAATATAGCAATATTATATTATTATAATATAGCAATATTATATTATTATAATATAGCAATATTATATTATTATAATATAGCAATATTATATTATTATAATATAGTTATATTATAATATTATATTATAATAATATAACAATATTATAATATTATATTATAATAATATAACAATATTATAATATTATATTATAATAATATAACAATATTATAATATAATAATATAATATATAATATAATAATAATATAATATATAATGGGCGGGGCCCTAGCTCAGTTGGCTAAGTAATAACGGGTCAAGTTCTAGTCTCCTCAGGTAGGGTGTATGCTAAAAGTTTACAGCATTATAGGGGTGCTATTTCTAGCCTAAAAATATATATATATATATATATATATAATATAAAATTATAATAATATAATATAATATTATAATATAATAATATAATAATATTATAATATAATAATATAATATTATAATATAATAATATAATAATAATATAATATAATAATATGATATAATATTATAATAATATAATATTATATTATAATAATATAATATAATATATATAATATAATATAATAATATTATATTATGTATATAATATATTATAATATAATGTTTTATAATATTTAAAACTATATAAACATTATAATATAATATAATATTATATAATATTAAATTAAAAAACATTATAATAATATATTAAATTAAATATGTGGTCGGTCTAGACTTGAGCGAATTAAAAAAATTGATTTAAATAACAAATATTGGTTTCTAAATGGATATTCGTTTCATAACGGATATCTATTTTTTGTTTCAATTTGGTGTTTGCTTTGACACCTTTCTACCCGAGCCTAGAAAAAGTTAGCTGATTTTCACATTTTTGAGCAAGTTAAAAATGTTTTTTTTTTACATCGCAACTTTTTGGACCCCCATGATCTTGCACAAACCCTTATTCATGTAATTTCCCTCCTCATAACCCCATATGTATCCCACATCTCTTGGTTGCTCCAATTTAGAAGCTTTAGCTTAACATATCACTATGGCATCCGAGACCCAAAGGTCACATGAAATATAAATTATAAGACTTTTCAAATCTATATCACATTAGTTGCAAACCTTTATTTTTTGTAAGCTCGCAGTGAGAAAAGAAATGTACTCAGAGATAATAGTCATACATATTGATTATATGTGTGTGTATTGAATATTAAACTCGAATTAATGGACAGTTAGTGACTGAAATCATTTGTGAATTATTTATTGTTGTTATAAAACCAATGTGATACCCGTAGTCTCGACATATTTAAAACATAGTATATAATTGTAGTATATTTGTCATTAAGTTGACATTAGTAAAAAAATTGTTTCTACTTGATGATTCTACAATGAAACTATAAAACTAAAATACAAAATTGTCATTTAATTGTTATAGATCATATTCTTTATTTGCATGTGTTATGAACTGATTTCTTATGGATTAAACCTTCAAGACATCTAAAATTAGTTAGAATTGCATGTGCATTAAATATTGCATGAAATTGAGAAATATCATTAGAGATCAAATTACATGTCAATAATTGTATGTCAATTATACATTAAACCATTATTATGCATGGAAAGAAAAGAATTATTTTTATGACCATTATGCATGTTATTTTCTTTTATATGTGAATTGGATTTACCTTTCAAGACAAGTGTTGAATATAGGCTAACATAGGGAAGTAGATTTGCTTTTTCCAGATTGACCTACCGTTTACAATCTATTTTGCTTTGGCCAAAGCTATGTGTACTATTGAAATAAATGAATAGTATTTTATTCTCTTTGTCGTATCCTGATAGTAGGGCATAGCATCTTCATATGTGAAATGCATGTAGATAATCAGATTACACCAGATTCCATCCTACCAACCATTTTCAGGTTGCTAGACTACTCATGCAAGGTCAGGTATTCTTCATTTAGGAAGAATTTTGGGGAAGTGTAAGCTTTGTGGTTGGGCAAAAAAACATTTGAGCCATGTTCTCATCTCTTGGTTTGCAAATGACCATTTGTGGTTAGTGGTGGCTAAAGAATCTTCAGTGATTATGTTTCTTCTATATCTTTACTTGTATTGTTGTGATGAAATGGGCATGAGAGCCTGAGTCATATTCTTGCATAAGTTATATCTTGTACTCTATATTATTTGACTAGATTGTACTTCATGTGATGATGTACGTTATTTCTTGTACTTAAATATGGATTAGACACTTTTACATGTGAGATGTAATATGTCATTTTGTATATTGAAGATGTTTCATTTCATTTCTAAATTTATGTGAAAATGAGTTACTATTTGCTTTTGTGAGATTGTTTAGGGTTTTGATCCTTACAAGAACAAAGTAACCTAGATTAATTAATACCAGTAAGGAATGGATAATTACAATAAATGAATTTTGAGATTAAATGACGATTAGACACTTAGCTATGGGAATTATGATGAGAAATAATGGTCTATTGCCATACAAATTTTTTATTGAATTAATGCTGAAAAATGTTTACCTCAATGTGCTTGTTGCCTATGAACTGTGACATATGTAGAATTTTGTGCAAGTCTATGTTGCACATGATCAACCTTGTGCTCTATGAAACTATTATGGGGCATGGATCCACCTTGTAACCTATGAGATTGGTTTGGAAAATTGTGTACTTATGCAATTAGGTTCACCATAGCTCTATTTTTTATTGATAGGCTAAGATTAGTAATATTGAAAAATACCATAGAAATATTGTCAAATCGTGTTCTCCCAAGTCAACCCCCTTGATTAGATCAACTTCACAATTGTGGAAGAATATCAAACACAACACCCTTAAGAATGCAAGTGTCCTAGATTATTTTAATATAAATCCTAGTACCTTCAACGCTCCAAAATGAAATGTTTCTAAAATTATTCTTTTTTCAATACATAGGATTTTTAGATGTTCCTCTCATATGAATTAATGGACAAATGAATGACTTTAAATACCTTGAGACAAAGCAATAAATTACACAAATGTGTGCTAAGACATCTCATAACAATGTGAAAAGAAAGAGTTAGCTAAATTTAAATTTAAATTTTTGAATTTGAAGGGTCACATGGAGCGAATACACACATCATGACATTAATCTAGGAGAGGGAAGTATGGATATCAAGTTAAATGAGGAGCATATAAATATAAACACAAAACTAAATGTAACAAATGACAAATATATGAAAATAAATAAAATCAAATCAAAATATATAAAAACATATATAAATAAAAACAACTAAAAAATTTTGAAAAAAAAAAACCTTACTTCACACACAAATATAATTATATTAAAATAACAAAAAACATTGCTAAAACTAATTCTGACTTTACCAATATATTTTTAAAGGTAATCCCATACCACCTACTTTTCAAAAATTTAACTATATACTTTAAGACATTTATTTTAATATATAATTTTTTATTAAAAAAAAACACTAGTAAATTCACCATTCCCTCATATTCTTGGAAAAATGTTTGAGATGGTCAACAAGGGCAGGAACAGTGGACAGGTCGGTCTGGTACATGTGAAATTAATACAATCTCGAAAAGACTTTGGAATGGCGTGTCAATGAAACCAAAATACCACTAATTGGCTGATCATATCCAGGGCATTAACATGCCCTTGATTTTACGGTACATATCACATGCACTTTGTCTCACACACATCTCCACAGAATAATGGCACTGCCAGAACAAGCACAGAGATGCCCACATGATTTGAACATCACTGTGGTGACTATACAACTTTATTACTCACTTACATCTTCTGGGCTGTCCTTCAAACAGTACAGACGAGCAAAGACTCTTTCTGCCACCCTTGTGAAGAAACTTCATGCAGAAATAGTAATTAACCTGGCCGAGTCAAAGATTTGACAAGGCAATGTTGATGGAATTAAAAGCTAAAAGGTGGAGCATTACCAGGTCAAAACAAACAATCATACGTTTCACTTCCAAGAATTTCCATCACCATAATTAATTATGGGATACGCATGCACGGAATACGTCTTCCTCTAAATGCAGTGTGAGAGTAAAACGGAAAACATTTAAGCCCAGTCCGCTGCATTTATATATTCAGAGATGAAAAGAATTGGTCAGCAAAATTACAATTAATCTATAGGTTCAAGTTTTTCTGAGTGCTTTATAATCCATATGAACCTCAGTTTTTCAGAAAGAGCTTTTCCATTGTGTAGACAGTGTATCAAATAGTTTTTCTCCGGTACCCGGGAAAATAGTTTTCCTTTTTCCTTAGTGTGTATTTGGGCCTCATTGTGATCAGAAACTCCAAAGTTGGTCTCTGCACTTTGCTGATTTAAGGTCCTATTGTGATCACACACTGCAAACTTGATCTCTTCCCATTGTCTTTGAAAAGCTTAACAGAGACTATAAACTTGGGTTTTCTTTCCTATTTATTGTGTTTCTGTCGTTGAAAGAGTATTCTAGAGTGTTGTGGGAATTAATTTTACGGAGGAAAATCGAAAACTCTGGTCCACTCCCCTGTTTTGGGTTCGTGCAGATCTCCATCCTTGAAGACTTGCAGTGATATCGATTCCACTCGATGATGATGCATGCAGAATCACCAGTTTTGAGATCATCCTCATTGAACAATTCAGGTTCCCAATTTAATCTGCACTTGAACAATGTGAACCACCAACACCATTGTTCTCCTTCAAGGAATGCTTTGCATCCATCAAGGCTTTGCTCACATATTCATGATAATAATATGAGTTTGGACAATAGTTTGAAGCTTATGCAAAGAGAAAGCAGTCAAAGATTTCCTGAGGTAAAAGAAGAACATGCTAAAGGAGGAGTTTTTGCAGAGACCAATGCTGAGCTAGAAATTGGTGGTAGCAAATTCAGTTTGCTTTCTTATCCTTCGCTCAAAAGAAAGCGCCCCTCAAAACTTAATATTCCTAAGGCTCCAAGAGAACTTAAAATGGTTGGTCTGAATGAGAAAACTGTCAAGGAAGAAAGCATTAGCTTTGAAGGGGATCACTATGGTTTGTACTGTAAGAAAGGAAAGAAGGAAATTATGGAAGACACCCACAAGGTCATTACAAACATCAACGGGGATGATCGGCAGGTAAGACAAATCCCTAACTATTCCTTTTGGTTCACGCCAGTTTTTAAAGCCAGAAGCATTGCAGTCTCGACTCTTTATTATAGTTTACACCAAATAATGTATTAGAAATTTTGAACTATGAATGCAAAAACAAACAGATCTCCAATATTGGTACCCTACATATTTATAAGAACTGATATTGTTCTATAAGCGTTGTTCCAAAAGAAGTCCCCTTTGAATAGTTAGCCATATCATAAAACTCTGTTTCTATAGACAAATTCCCTGCATACTTATCATACAAGAAGAACCTGCCAATGCACTTTTTTTTTATGAATTAGAGCTATATACTAATACCAAAGTAAACCATACAGCCAAACCTAAAAAAATAGTGGGTGGAATGCTATCACACCCCAAAACCAAACAGGCCTAGCCAGGAAATGAGGAATCAAGTATCAAGTGGCCTCAAAAAGGAAACAGCCACAACAAACATGGCCCTAAAAGAGAAACAGCCACCTATAACACAATTTTAAAGTTTTGATGTACTAAGTTTAAGTCGGTGAGTCTGAATGTTTCGACAATAGTAAAGCAGTCACTCTCATGGGGCCATGTTCTTTCCTCATTATTGAAGGTCATTGAGGTGGACAAAGTTCAAGCTGCCTTCTGATTCCTGAATCAGTTCTTATGCCCTGCAAATCTTGGTTATTCTGTGATCTTCTAGTTGGCTAATCTTGTAGCTTGAATTGGTATAATGAACTAAAGGTTCACATACGTATCCCTGCTAAGATCACTCACTTCTGCCCGACTGATCAAAATTAATTCTGCACATGACCACCTCTCTGCAAGTTCCATCCATGCAAGCTTTCTCAAACTTTACCCTAGGCTCTTCATTTGCAAAAGCATAGTTTTTTGACAGCTATATGAAGTTGAAGAGACTTCAGATTCAAATGTTTACCTGCACTTAGGTGCCCACTTACATAAGAGTCTAAGACACACCAATCGAGAAAAAGCACCTGCTGGTTATGCAGAGAGATTATTGAGGTAATTCCTCTTGCAATAACTGGTGCAACTGCATATCCCCGGATGAGAATTCATACAGTGTCCAAATAAGCACAGTTTAGTGTTTGAGCTCTGAATCTCACCAAATTAAGGATCAAATTTTAATTTTAGCATGGTAAAAAGATGCCTATCAACTAAACAGACCTCCCTAATTAATGCTGCTGATATAGGAGGCTTCTAAACTTGTTTCAGTGGCTGCCGCTTAGAAATTTTCAGAGCCTAGCAGGCAATGCTTTTTCATGATCTCTTGAGAGGTATTGGCTAATGCCTTAGCAGAAGAGAAATACTTAGCTGCATCCTAGGAAGTGACCATTTATTTTATGCTGGAAAATCCTTTCTCTTTTCAAATCAAATATTACACATAATCAATAAGTATTAAGTAATATTACCGTCTTTCCTTACCCCAGGGGAGCTACAAGAATGTTTTGAAATAACAAGCTTCTATTTTCAAGAAGATACATTTTTCACTGCAGCTGACAATCCAATTTTTAGTGAAACAATTGCTACATGAGTTTAGAGGCCTAGAGTCCACTGCCTAAGCAGACTGATGCAGAGTCTTCTAATTAGCCCCAACATTCGGTGAACTGAAAAATTCTTTCTATGACATGTTAATGCTATTCTAAATATCCGCGCAGTGCAACTCTCCATGCTTGTTCAAATAGGTCAGAGTAATTATATAATCAAACTTGTCACCTGACCTGGAATAGGAAAAAAGAGAGATTAGAGCTAGAACTCAACCTAACAATCTATTATAAATTTATTAAAGAATATTCAGTCAATACATTCTACAAATCATCGGTTTCTTTTCATGATTATATTGTTAAAGAATAAAAGTTTAGTGCTAAATGCTTGCTCATTCCTGCAGTAATGCACTCATACAGTACACGTTTCAGACAGCTTTTCTTGCTATTTTGAGGAAGGACTGAGTTTTTACCTATTTACGGGGTTGTTTGGGGTTTGGCAGGCTTTCTTCGGTGTTTATGATGGGCATGGAGGCCGTAAAGCTGCAGATTTTGTAGCAGAGAAACTTGGACAAAAGATCGTGGATTTGTTGATCATGTCAGGAGGACAAGATGGAAAGCTAGAGAATGCAGTTAAAGCTGGGTATTTAGCAACAGACAATGACTTTCTAGAGCAGGTAAACTACTAGAAGCTTGTAGTGTTTGGGTACTAATATATTCCTGTACTCAATGGTTTGAGCATATGAAGAGACAGAGTATTATTATCAAATTTCTATTGAAGCTTTTAATTGGTTGTGGACCAATTTTTGTTAAATAATTCATTTGAAGCCTGATATTTCTAGATCGAGGCACAGTAGATTCTCCAACTATGGGTTAAGGAATTTGTTCTCCCTGTTTTTTCGAATTTTTGATTTGTAAGCTATGAATAATAACTTACTTTGAATTGAATCTGACTGTCTGACGAGCAGGGTGTAAGCAGCGGGGTTTGTTGTGTAACTGCTTTGATTAAGGATGGTTGTTTAGCTGTCGGCAATGCCGGGGATTGTCGTGCAGTGCTGAGTAGAAGTGGAAATGCTGAAGTTCTTACCTGTGATCATAAACCAGGAACAGAGAAAGAAAAGAAAAGGATTGAGAATCTGGTAAACAAAAGCACAAACACAATTTGCATATCTGATTTATTTCTCTACCTCTTTCAGTGAAAGGATATCTGATGCTTTTTTGGGGAGTTGATACAGGGTGGTTACGTGGATATTCATGGTGGAGCTTGGAGAGTACAGGGAACCTTAGCTGTATCTAGAAGCATAGGAGATTTGCAGCTCAAACAATGGGTTACAGCCGAACCAGATACCACAATGTTGCCCATTACCTCTGAGTGTGAATTTATGATAATGGCATCTGATGGGCTCTGGGAGAAGGTACACTTGAATTTTCCAAATAGCTTTTGTGCTCTTACTTATTTTTTAATTGTGTGCCATTTAAATCTTCCCTGATCTAGACTACTGTTGTACATTTTCCTATTTCCTCTAGTAGCTTGTATGCTTCCCCTCAGCAATTCATATTTCTATAACTTCTCACAATTTTGTTTCTGTCACTAATCTCTGTTACTCTTTATGCTTGTCTCAGGTCAGCACTCAAGAAGCAGTGGATATTGCAAGGCCTTTTTGTATAGAAGAAAAGCAAGGACACAACAACCGTTCTGATCCATTTGAACTAGAAGAAGAATGCATGGAAAATAGTAGCTTCCCACCCAAGGCAATCAATTTTTCTTTGGAAAATGTCTCAAAGGCCATGCAAGTCAGGAATGTGAATGGCAAGGTTAACAATATAGGGGGCAATGGCCAAGACCTTACAGAGAATCCAGAAAGCTCTGACTCACAGCAATTGTGTAGGGTAGGTTCTATGGTAGCTTGCAAAAAGCTTGTGGAGCTCTCTGTATCCAGGGGTGCACTTGATGATATTAGTGTCATGGTTGTTGATCTCAGACATTTCTGCAGAAGAAAGACTGATAATGTGATAGCCTCAAATTAGATCGTTGGTTTAGACAAAACCCAAAAGCTATATAAGAAAATCCTACAGACCTTAACACCATTTTTGGCTAATTTTGTACATAATGTTAATACCAGAAACAATCTTTTAATTCTGTTCATTTTTAGTAGGCTTGATCAAGTTGTAAAAAGAAGAGATTGTATAAAATATGACAATTTAAACCAGAGCACTTTATCTTTCAAATTGCCATGTCAAGAGATTTATAAGTACAAACGAAGATAAAAGAACATACCAATATAAAGACAAAGCAAATATTCGTGGCCACATTTCAATACCAATATGAAGATACTGCCTAACAATGATTTGAATACCATCAATAACAACTGAAACAAAAAATTCTACTTCACAGTTCTTTAAGAAAAAATTTCAGACACAGCTTATCTAGCAGCTTAGAAACCCTAGAAAATAAAGAGTGACAGTTTTAAAAAGCTTTATTAAGGAGAATTGTCTTTGAATTTTTAGAGGTATAAAACCTACACCGCAATGCTAGCAGAACCGTTTTCAATGTACCTACAATGAAACCTCTTCGAGGAAACACGATATTACATATTTGGATCCATATTTTGGAAGGCTGGTGGAAAACTGTATGTTCTTTATTGCACAACATAGGCAAGACATTCCACCTACCTCTGTAATTTCAAAGATACTAACAACCATTGTGTTTGAATAGCAGAGATAACAATGTAAATCTCATTAGTATCATGAGGGGCATGCCTTCTGCCAATCATGCACATTGAACATTTCAAAAGCATCTTCGAGTAAAAGGAGTCATTAGAAGAAAATGTGGAAAACCTAAGCAAAGAAGTGATTCTAAAAGGTATGGACAAAGAAAGCTATAAAAAGAAAAAGGAGCTGAGGGTGTAATATCCCCAATAGGATCTTCCCTAAAATTCTGATTTTTATTTTCAAAATTCTGCCCTAATTTTCTGCACTTTTGTTTTCTGCTAAACCCTAGATATCTGATCCGATTTTCTGCTTTCAAACAAGTACGAACAGCAACATAAATACATCTAATCTGCTCAAATAATAAAGCCATAATAAACCCTTATAATAACATCTTTGAACATGAACTCATCCAACAATTTATGACATCCAAATGCAAACAAATATAGGGACAAATCTGACTTTTGAATTAATCAGTCTGCTGCTACACATAAAAAACTTCTGAATAGGCTCAAACATGCCCAATTACATCCCAGAATTTTACCAATTACGAATGAGACCTCATTGTAGTTTTGTGCATACCAAAATGAAGTAGAATGATGCTTCACAAACCTTCTACAATGATGGCGCTTGGGCTGCTGCTAGGGTTAAGGTTTAGAAATCCTAAACAATGATGAAATCGCCTCCAAAAAGCCAAATCACCTTTCTCAAAGGTGGTGCTCCAAGTTAGGGCTATACCCTAATGTGAAATGAATACAAAATACCACCCAAAGCCTGCTGCTCTAATCTGATCCAAAAATCTGAATATGCAAATCAGCTCCAAACCTCCAAAGATCTCCAATTGAAGTGCAAGTAGGATTCCTTTAACTCCATCATGAGGAGAAGGGAGCCTAAACCTGCAAAACCTAAGGCAAGACTTTAAGAGATCACATTTCTTATGCACAAGAAACTCTAAATAAACAAGCACCATGGAAGAAAAGAAAGCCCAGTATATTCTTTTGGAGAGATATAAAACTTACAATGGTAACACACCTAACAATCCTGATACACATGAATGAATTAAATGAAAACTGAACTGGACTAACAGGTATGAAAGCTAATAGACATGGACACCAAGTGAACAAACTAAATATATAAGGCTGTTAAAAAGGTAGATATGCACACACCATTGCAGCAACCCAGCCCTTCCTGCTTTTCCTCCTCTAACAATTTTCCCAGCCTAAAGTGCACAGAAACCAAAATAATTTAAGAATTTAATCAAATACATTTTTCTGCTTATCACTGTCGTAAACAATCTGGCATCACAATTCATGTATATCTATGTAGACGTTGACTAAGCCACGAAAATGAGATCTCTTTACCTTGTTCTGCAAAGTGAAAATCAAAGCTCCAAGAGTTCAAGGATGACCCACCTAAAAATTAAAAGTGAAGAAGGCAACAAATTTTATTTAGAAATTCTTTGAATTTCACGTAAGTTATCACACCAAACAATTACTCACCACACAAATAAATATCATCTTCTGAAATAGAAGTTTTGGGTTTCATTTTTAGAAAGTAAATTGTAAAAACAAGGAGAACATTGCTTACTTTCTATTTTACGCTTCTTGTTCATCCTTGATGAAACTAGTGTGGGGTTTTTCTCTGCAGAATTCGATACTTCATATTTGGCCATGTTTTCATGGGCATTATGTACATTTACCAATCCATTCAGAGATTGCCCTTGCTCAGGCTCATAAGAAGGGATTGTTGCAGTTTGTGATCCATTGGAACCCATATTATAATGTTGAGGACAAGGAGAAAACACAGTGCAGCATGGTATCCATTGGCCTGGGTAGTTCCCTAAGAAGGAAGCATTGGAGTGATCATGATCAGGGAAGCTTTTGCAAGCCAAGGGATCCATTAATGGTTCCCTATAAATATATTCCATCTCTTTGAATGGAATATTGTTTTCAGCACCCACATTATGAGAAATCTCATGCTCTTTTCTTGTAAGAAAATTTATTCTATCACCAACAGCTTCTAGCTTGACATCTATATACTCCTTCAGGTCCCTGAGTTCTTCAACACTGAGATCATTCAAACGGTTGTCCCAGCAAGGATACATCGTACCCATTTCAAGATATCCATTCTCCTTCCTCTTCATGTTCAATTCAGACTTGAGTTTATTTATCCTCTGTTGTAAGAAACTGGAATTATCAAGCTTCTTCTTGTCCTGTTCTTCCTTAGAAAGCCTTCTGTATCTCTCAATGACCTCTGTTGCTTTCGCCATATTAGGCCATACATCAAGATGCTGCTCTTGAGATGTTTGTTGGTCTGTCTTAGGCCCAAAGCAGACCATGCAGGCGTCCACTCCACACAGAATGCTCAGCTCTTCAACTTTCTTTTTCAATCCTTTCTTCCTCTTCAAAAATGTCAGATTTCTTGAAGCATCTTTAGAAATCCATTTTATGGGAATCTTGGCGCGACCCATTTTCTTCTGAACCAAAAAAGAAAGAAAGAAAAAAGGACTCTATAAACTTCTTATTCCATTCAAATAAAGCATGTATGATCAATATAAAATCAAATCTTGCATTCAAATAAAGCATAGATGATCAACATAAAAGAAAATCTTCTACTAGTACTCACCCAAGCATCCATCAAAGAGGGCAGATTGTGGATTGAGGACGATTGTTTTTTCTTTAATCAAAACACAACTCACATTTGGATCTCTGCAATTCAGAGATATACTTCTGCAATATATAGAAACTCAACTCAAGTTTCTCCTTGTTTTTTGATTTTTACAGCTTTTTTATATGGAAAGAAAAAAGGTGACATAATCAAATTTTGAATATTTAGAATGGGTAAAGATAAATATCCAGCTTTAAAATTGGCTTGGAAATATTAGAATATATTATCATAGGAGAAGAAGGGAAAGATTATTTTATACGATCATAAAATAAAAATTTAATTAATCATGAATATTGAGGACGATTGTTTTCTTCTTCAATCAAAACGCAACTCACATTTGGAACTCTGCAATTCAGAGATATACTTCTGCAATATATAGAAACTCAACTCAAGTTCTTCCTTGCTTTTTGATCTTTACAACTTTTTTATATGGAAAGAAAAAAGGTGATGTAATCAAATTTTGAATATTTTGAATAGATAAAGATAAATATTAACAACATTCGCCAGCTTTAAAATTGGCTTGGAAATGTTAGAATATATTGTCATACGAGAAGGGAAAAGTTATTTTATAATTGGGAAAGAAAAAAGTCAAGGTTATATTTTATAATTATATTATAGGTATAGTTTATAATGATGTTAGTATATTTTCCAAAAATACAATCATAAAATAAAAATTTAATTAATCATGAATATTGAGGACGATTGTTTTCTTCTTCAATCAAAACACAACTCACATTTGGAACTCTATAATTCAGAGATATACTTCTGCAATATATAGAAACTCAACTCAAGTTCGTCCTTGCTTTTTGATCTTTACAGCTCTTCTATATAGAAAGAAAAAAGACGACGTAATCAAATTTTGAAAGGATAAATATAAAGTATTAACAAGTTCGCCAACTTTAAAATTGGCTTCGAAATGGTAGAATATATTTAGTGTCATTTTGTTGTTCTTAAGGATAGGAGAAGAAAGGAAAGGTTATTTTATAATTGGGAAAAAAATAAAGTTTAAGTTATACTTTATAATCATATTATAGGTATAGTTTATAATGAGAGTAAAGTTTATAATAATGTCATTATATTTTCAAAAAATACAATCACAAAATAAAAATTTAATTAAAATATATAAATATATGATTGAATACATTTTATTAAAAAAGAAATATTATTTTTTATTTCATAAAATAAATTATATATTTATAAAAATATTTATTTTTAATTCTAACAAATAATAATATCAATTAATAAATGGTGGATATATATATATATAAAATAAATAAAATTAATATAAATATGTTAATACGTCTAGTTTAAAATGTTGAGAGTTATTTTATCTTATTTTAAAATTATTTTTTTACCATATCTATATACGTGGTCATATAATTTTATTTTTTGAGCAAACTCAAGTCTTGGGGACCACTCATGTATTAATAATATAATGAAAATTACATTTTTTCTTCTTTAGATCTTAGTCCATATTCAAAAGTCAAGAGCATACAAAATTCTAGTTGTCTAGCCCTAATATTTTCAGCCTATACATATATTATCAAAGTTAGTCCCATAGGCTATGGTTTAGAAAATCTAGCTAAAACATACAGTATAAGCATTAGCTATTTCAATACCACATAACCATACATATATTTAGCTCTTGTCAGTCTTCAATTTCTTCGTGGATACAATTCTTCTTTATTAGTGCTTGCACCAATGCCTTTGTTGTTTCCTTCCCTTCACCAAGGTCCTAGATAGAGATAAACCACAAATAGGAAGAGATATATATTTACTCTATAACAATTGTCCATTGTCAAGAATTATTCCCCCAACATCCATTTCACTGCCATTATAATGAGGTTGTGGTGGGTTTTAAAAACCTCTTTAAGCCTTTTGTCTACTATCTCCCCAAGGAAAACTATTTGGAAGCAAGAGGAGACTAGACATATCGAGGCATCCATAGCTAGATTCATAGCTTTACAAACATTCAGGGTGTAGAAGATCTTTCTCAAAGTCAAATTTAATAAGTGAAAACCTTCATCCCCCATTTCATGTGTGATAGAGAGGTCGTGGGTGTGTGTTAATGATGGTATTCCTTTTGATTAAACCTTCCACCTTATGTGAAATCCCATAACTTGTTGTATTCATTAATGACCATTCCATCATGACATCACATTGTAACTATCCAAAGAGGGGGCATGTCATTGATGCAAGTTTCCTCAACACCATTGATTTCTCAAATGGCAAGTGAGTAGGTCACTTTTTTGTCCTCATGATACACATGATTAGCAATGAATTCATCTAAGTGTGCCAACAATCATCTAGGGGAGAGGATCCAGTAGTTGAGCATCCTAACTTCACGCTTCTCAAAATTCTACGTGGAAATTTCAAATCACTCCCATTTTTTTACAACTTACTTGGGAAGTCCCCTCCTTATAACTAAGGTTTTAGGACCACATCATCAAATATGATGCCACATCAGCATGCTTTTTGTCAAGGTGTTCAAAAAGTCCCAAATAAAGTGAGACCAATACTTGTGCACTAAATCATGCTTTATTGGTGCATTGATGTGACATCACATGATTTGTTGCTTTTTAGATCTAAGGAATACATTTCATTCAATTATGGGTAGTCATTATCAACACTAACAACTTTAAAGTCACAACTATTGGTCCAATATTGTTAAAAATATTAGGCATTAAATCAACAAATGCTATAACAACTATTGAAACATGCTCAAGTATCGAGTCCTCTCCCCTAGCCTCTGTGAAAAGGGCATAAAGTTTCCAACTATGGAGTGATTTTTTTCTTATTGAGTTTTACCCAAAGTTGAATCCCTTCAATTTCTAATTTGGAAATACTAAGTTTCATGCCTAGCTAAAGACCTAAGACTTAAGCTTGAATTTCAACCTCATTGTTAGTCCCCTTTGGAAATTGTCTTGATGCTCTACCAATAAATTATCCATTCCAATCTCTGATTATACACCCAGCTCCCGAAACTCCTTGGTTCCCTCATGTTGCTCCATCAAAATTCAACTTATGCCATCCAAATTCTGGAACTTTCCATTTGGCTTCTTTCCTTTTGAGACTAGCCTCAACACCACTAGCCCATTAACAAGGGGTTGTCATATAAATTTAAATAATTATTTAAAATTTATTTTATTTATCTATTTTGTTTAGTCTATTTTTATTTAAAGTTTTTTTGGTAAAATAAGTTTTACTTTTGTACATAAGTTTTAATTGTACTTTTGAGAATACAGATCATTCATTGTTTCATAATTCTTTTGTTTTGTTCAAATATTATATACTTATATGTTACTTTTTAATAGTTTCATTTATAGATTTTAATACATATTTTAAATTTTTATTAGGATTACGACCCTCTCTATGTATATTTATATATCAAAATTTAAAATGATTATGTCATGTGTCCTTCTATACTATGGAAAGGATGTGGAAAAGTTGTTGAAAGGATGAGATTTTCAAATTTGTATGTCTTTATATTTACAAATAAATGTTGGCTCTAATTTTTTTACCTTTCTCTCATAATCATTACATCAAATACTTCTCCCCATTTCTATCATTTAAGTTAGCACTCAATGTAATAACTCTTAAAGTAAGTTATAATGATAATATTTTTATGGCATTTTGTTATCTATCTACTTAGCTATTTATGTGTTCATGCCACACTCTAATAGTTTAGATAAATAATAAAATTTGGTATTCATATAGATATATATGAGTAATGTATGGGTAAATGAAAATATTTTTCTCCTAAAGCTTAACCTAAGTTAATTAAGTAAATATACTTGTACTTGAGTAAATCAACTTAGATTTTACTAATAATAGACGAGATTAATAAATTTGATACTAGCAATAGTTATTTTGGGAAAGTAAATCAGACAAATAATGTTAAGAATGGCTTGTTGATTGAAGAATGTGGACCTTTTTATTGGCAAATTTTTCATTGATGTCAACATTAATGGATGTGTTGTTGTCATTGATGGAGATTGTTGGCACCTGAGTAATGTGTTGTTAGTCCTTGGAATATTCAGTTTGGGCTAACATTGAAGAGAAGAGTTGAAGAAGTTCATGGTTGGATGTCATGCCTCATAAAAGAAGAGAAGAGTTGAAGAAGTGCATAGTTGAATGGCATGCCTTGTCAAAGAAGTATTATTGTTTTTGAAAGAGGAAAAAATAGGTTTTACAAAAAGAAGTATTATTGTTGATGTTCATATAATGCATATTATTGACAGTGGAGTTGTTTTCATGATAATATATTAAGATGAGGATTAGGAGCATAACTAATGTTGGAGAGATGATCTATAGTCAATCTCATGCTCTCTCCTAATATTCTTGATAATATATGTGTTGCTAAAAGGAAGTTTTGGTCTCTACAAGTTGCACAAATGTTTTTGGTTTAGGATGTTGCATTGAAGTATGTTTGGGAGAATGCTTTGCATTCCTCCACCATTGCAGTTATGGTCTTGTGGTTTGGTATTCAATGTCAGTGCTCTAGTTACCTATGTTGCTGAGGAGGTTCATATGAATTGTAGAAGGTTGGCAGTGTGCTAGTTGTCTAAACTAGTCTAAGAAATGCTCTACATTTCTCTGCATTGATGTCTCTACTTTTGTGGATTGGTGAATGTGTTCAAAATATCTATGCAATGTATCAATTCCAATATCATATGTTATAGTGTTTTGCAAGTTTTTCTACAAATGTTACATCATCTGGTTATGTATTATGTGTTTCTTGAAGAGAGTTTTCTATACCTTTTTGGTCTGCAGTGGTTGTTGATGGTATGAAAGTATGAAATAAGTGTATGGAAGTGATTTTGGACGTTCAAGGAACATCCCTATGTGATTTTCATGTTGCTAATTGGTTGCTTTAGTGTCGTATTGTGTCTTGAGTTGGATTTTTGGGTTATTTGTGGGTATCTGGTTGACAAGGATTGTTCCTTTGCTTGGGTCGTGTACTTGGGGGGTTGCGCCAGCAATGAAAAGTGTGTCATGATAGATTTGGGTCTTGACCTATCCTATTTAGGACTGTATCAAGTAAATTCAATTGAAAGAGTGTTTATGGGTCGACTGGTTATGTGCTTCAATGTCTCATCCACACGTTTCCTTGATGTCGACTTAGGTTGATGTGCACATGTGTGTAAATCATTTTGGATCACATTGAAAGATGTGTTAAGATTTTTTTGGTCCTCTCTATCCTTGGGATAGGACCGCATCATGCTTTGGTGGCCAACCAATTGAAGTTATTGTTTATTCTCTTTTTAGCTGACCTAGTCAAAGAATCAAAGTTTTGTGATGGATATAAATATGAGATCATTATGGATGTAATTGGATGAAGAAGAGTACAAGTGTGAAAAGTGTGTGAGTGATTTTTATTGAATATCCAGCAGAGATAATGCTAAATATTGTGAAAGGAAAGATATTTTTTTCTTAAATGCCTCAGTCAACATAGATTTGTGTTGGCAATCTTTGTAATTCTCTTACATATATTTTATATCTTGCTCTGAGATAGTGAATCTCATCAGGTCCTCTATATCTTGCTCATGGAGTTGGTTGGTACAAGTTTAGTGCTACAAGTCCTTTTTGTATCTTTCTCTAAGGTAGTGATCCTTCTTGCAAGTCTTTTGGCAGTGAGCCTTATATTGTGAGTTAACTCTCACCATGGTTTTTCCCTCATTGGATTTTCCATGTAAATATGGTGTCACGTTGTCCATGTGTGTGCTCTCTATCTCTTTCTCTAAGTTGTTGTTGATGTAATTATTGCTATATATTTTATTGGTAAAGTTTTTCAAAGGTGTTAAAGATTCAAATTGCTATACTCTTGTTGTTACTGCTCTGCTTAAAGTTCCATCATTATCTGCTAAAAGAGTTTGAGTTGTGCTAAAATTTTCAAGTTCTGGAAGGGGTTAAGTTTTGTGTAAACTGATTCACCACCCCTCTCAGCCTTTGGAAGTGTTCAACACTTTTTTTACATCCCCCAAAGGAACCAATTTTAACTTGATGTGGGCTAAGTGTATAGAAATGGGGGACCAAAAAGAGGTCTTATGTGGCCACATTTTTTTGAAATCAAGAAAATTTGATCATGGATGAGAAATTGAAGATAGTTATGCTCAAAATTTGAAGACGTGACAAGAACGAGAGTCGTAGTGCTTTGTATCTACTTTCTAAACTACTAATTTTTTTTCAAAATGGTGAATATTAAGGTGTTCTGGTGCAGGAGCACCTTAAGGTCTTTTGGAAGATCTTAGTGATTTTTGGCTTGTAGGTGGTTCTAGCCAACCACCAAGGGAATAAGGACTATGATATGAAGTCCCTAGGTTGTTTTTGAGAGTGTGTTAGGGTAGGTTTGGCTTAGAGTCTTGAACTTTATGAGTTCCTAGACAAATCTTGGCAATTTGAACATTTTGGCAATGTTGCCTTGGCAATTTGGCCTAAAAGTTGAAAAATAGCATTAATGTTGTTCTAAGTCCGACCCAAGGGTCCTAGCACGTGGGAGAAAGGTATATAAGGTCATCCAAACCCTAATACCTGGGTTGGAAGTTCATTTTCATGAATTGAGACTTGGAGAGCATTTTTGTGTGATTGGAATTTAGCAACTTTTGAGTGCATTTTTGTGTTTGAGCCTTCATCTAGTCAAGAATGGATTGAAAGGACTAACCTGATGCTTTGAGTGTTTCATTTGTGTCAGTTACTTACTGTACCTAGCATTAGATTAGTCATTTAGACCAACTAGCTAAGGTTTAGCAAGTTTTTGGGTTTTTGGACTCACCGTCGGTTTAGGCCAGTTTTGTGAATAATGAGTCCCACTTGAATTTCTGTGGCTTTCCTCTCATGGCCACTTGGGATAAAGCTAGGTACTATGTAAATAATGTACATACAGGTTTAGGAGTCTTTATTTTTAGGGGAAGTGAAGAAACTATCAAGCACTAGGCGAGTGCAAGTGCATTTTGGCTAGTGGCTTGGAGAGGATAGCAGTAAAGAAAGCTGCTAAATGGATTGGTCTATGCCAATCAAGAGCATGGTAGTGTGGGAACATGTATTCTAGACATGTGTGTGCAAGGAGGAGAGTTGAGGAGGTCATTGGAGCCCTCAAAGTTGGGAAAAGGAGCTAAAACCCTTGAAACCCTTGAATTTAGGGAGGTATGAGGACAGTCATATGAACGGCCACTTGGGAGACATTACACCTAGTAAATATTGAAGCCTAGGGTAAAACTATAAATAATATCAAAAAATATTTTGGGGTTGTTAAGACCGTTTTTGAGAAAAGCCAAGAAAACAGGTTCTAGGAGGCCTAGTTGGGGCAAAAGGCTACAAGGCCTAAAATTGAGTTTTTCAAGAAAGCGATGGAAGAATGGTGAAAGAATACAATGAGATGGATAAGTGAGGTGTCAAATCAACAAAGAGACAGTAGAATAGCCTTTCCTATCCCCTGGAGTGGTTAGGACACTTTGGGTCAGTTTGGAGCCCAGGGAAGCCTAGTGGTGAATTGAGAGTGTTGGTGAAGATTTTGAAATTGGTGGAGAGACCTATAAGGCGATAGGGGTTTAGGAGAAATCCCTGAGTAGGGTAGAGTGGAATACCCTAAGAAGACCAAAGAATAGGTCTTGGGAAGAGCAAGAGTGCTCTTGAGGTATAGGGCTCCCCATCAAATTGGTATCAGAGCCAATAAAGGCTTGGGAATTGAAACTATTAAATGTCAGAGAGAAGTGAATCCATAGAAGAGAATACCATGGTGACCAATGTAGAGCTAGCTAGAGACTTGACAGAGCAGCAAGAGAAGAATAGGCTTCTTGAAGAGGCTATGGAAGAGATGAAGCAAAAATTGGAAGAAGTTGTCGAAACGGCAAGCAAGATGAAAGTGCAGTTGTCAGAGGACAAAGGCAAGGGTAAATACCAAGTGGAGGAGGACATAGAACCAAAACCTGACCCTCCATTAGCAAAGGAACCCTTCCTCAAAGCATTGAAGGCATTGAGTGGCAAGGCACTTGAAGGTGTCCCAGTGTTCACAGGGAGAATGGATGTAGAGTTGGTTATGGAATGGATAGAGGGAATGGAGAATCACTTTGAATGTGATGGAATTACAAGAAGCACAAAAGGTGAAGATAGCCAAATCAAGGTTAAGAGGACAAGCATTAACTTGGTGGAAGTTTCTACAAGAAGAAAGAGAGAAGGAAGGAAAGAAACCCATAGGAAGTTGGAAGACAATGGTGGCTAAAGCGAAGGAGAACTATCTACCTAAGGACTATGCCATTCAATTGCACAAGAAGAGGAAAAATCTCAGACAAAGAGACCTAGATGTAGCTGCATATACAGAGGAGTTCCAAAAACTAAGCCTTAGATCTAGAGTGCAAGAAGCTGAAAGCATCAAGGTGGCTAGGTATCTAAACGGTCTTAGATGGAGCATCCAAGAGGAGTTGAGTCTTTTCACACTTACTACCCTCCATAGATGCTATCAAATGGCTATTAAGGTGGAAGAGAAACTGAAAAAGAAACAAGATTCCAATACTAGGGGTAAAGGAAGAGGTAGAGACCCTAGAGGTGGACATAGAGGAGGTTTTGGTGGAAGAAGCCAAGAGAACAAAGGGCAAGGTGATTCCAAAGGTGGAGAGCAGTACCATGAGACAAATAGTAGAGGGGGTTACAGAGGTAGAAGCTCAAACAATGGAGGAAGAGGCAGATCAGGAGGCTTTGGGAGAAGCTCTCATTTTGCTTCCATGAAATGCTACAATTGTGGACAGTTGGGTCATCTAGCTTATAGGTGTCCTGACAAGCCAACATCTTCACAAAGTGAGAGGAAGATCAACTATGTTCAAGAAGAGGACTGCTCCAAACAATCAGAGGTGAGTCTAGATTCAGAGAAAGGTGAGAATCTCATGTTAAGGAGAATTTTGATCAAAGCACCTACCGAGGAAGAACACAAACAAAGGAGAGCTCTTTTTAGAGTCAAGTGCAAGATACTAGGAAAGGTTTGCAAGGTCATCATTGATTCAGGGTCTACTGATAATATCATCTCAGAGGAGGCAGTACAAAAGTTGAAACTCACCAAGATACCCCATGTGTGCCCTTACAAGGTTACTTGGTTGAACAAGGGGCAGAATATACTAGTCAATGAACAAGTGTGGGTTGAGTTTACTATAGGAAAGTATCATGATAGGATACTAGGTGATGTGTTACCAATGGATGCATGTCATCTGCTGCTTGGCAGACCATGGCAATATGACAGGGAGGCAGTGCATCATGGCAAGGAGAATAAGTATTCATTCAAGAAGGATGGAGTGACTTACAAAATACAGTCTTTGTTAGAAGAAAATACAGTGGAAAAGGTAGAAACCAGTGTCCTTTTGTTGAGTGGAAAGGAATTTCTAAAAGACATCAAGGAGGAAGAAGGAGTTGTCTATGCAATCATGTTGAAGCCAAAGGAAGAGGAGTTACCTAATCAGCTACCTATGACAGCAGAAGTGAAGCGACTATTGGATCAGTTCAAGGACATTATTTGTGAAGGTACACCAGCTACACTACCACCTAAGAGAGCAATCAGTCATCAAATAGACTTTATACTAGGAGCAACACTACCTAACAAGGTTGCATGCAAGATGACACCAAAGCAAAATAAAGAGATAGCAAGGCAAGTTCAAGAACTTTTGGAGCAAGGGCTGATCAGAAAGAGCATAAGTCTATGTGTTGTTCCAGTTGTGTTGGCACCTAAGAAGGGAGATAAGTGGAGGATGTGTACTGATTCTAGGGCCATAAATAGGATAACCATTAGATATAGGTTTCCTATTCCTAGGATAGAAGATCTAATGGACTATTTAGGGGGTGCTAAGTTCTATTCCAAAATTGATTTGAAAAGTGGCTATTATCATATTAGGATGAAAGGAGATGAATGGAAGACAACATTTAAAACCACAGAAGGGTTGTATGAATGGTTAGTGATGCCATTCGGGCTTACAAATGCACCTAGCACTTTTAGGAGGGTGATGAATGAGGTCTTGAAGGACTACATAGGAGTCTTTGTGGTTGTCTACCTAGATGATATCCTCATCTTTAGCAAAACAAAAGAAGAACATATGAAGCACCTAGAACTTGTGTTGAGAAAACTTCAAGAGGAGAAGCTCACCATAAACCTTGAGAAGAGTGAGTTCATGAAGCAAGAATTGGTCTATCTAGGATTTGTAGTATCCCAAGGGAACTTGAAGATGGACAAAAGCAAGGTTGAAGCCATTCTTAGCTAGCCTACTCCGAAGACAGGGACAAAAGTTAGGAGTTTCCATGGATTGGCACAATTCTATAGGAAGTTTGTGAGAAGATTTAGTGAAATTTGTGCACCGATTCTTGACACCATTAAAGGAGGATTGAAAACAAAGTTTTTGTGGACCAAAGAAGCCAATGAAGGGTTTGAAAGATTGAAGAGGGAGATAGCTACCCAACCTATCCTAGTTTTACCAAGTTTTGACAAGCCATTCATAGTGGAATGTGATGCAAGTAACATAGCAGTTGGGGCTGTTCTAAGCCAAGAAGGCAGGCCAGTGGCATTCTTTAGAGAAAGGTTGAATGAAGCAAAGTCTAGGTACTCATCCTATGACTTAGAGCTATATGCTTTAGTGCAGGCTCTTAAGAAGTGGAGGCACTACCTATTGCCAAAAGAATTTGTGGTATACACCAACAATCAGGCCTTAAGCTACATAAATACTCAAGAGAAGCTCAGTTTGAGGCATATCAAGTGGATGGAGTTTTTGCAGTCATACACTTTTACCATCAAGCATAAGAAGGGGATTAACAACAAGGTTGCTGATGCTCTTAGTAGGAGGTTGCTTACTGTCCAAGAGATATAGCTACAAATCATAGGGGTTGAAGGATTCAAGGACCTATATGAAGGAGATTCGATTTCTCATAAATATACAAGGTATGTACTGATTTTGAGAACCATTTTCACAGTGAATATGCTGATTACACCTTGAAAAATGGCTTATTGTTTAGGGGGAAGCAATTGTGTGTTCCTAGAGGTTCTATGAGGGAGAATCTGATCCAAGAAAAGCGTAATGGCAGTTTGAGTGGTCACTTTGGTTTGAACAAGACACTAGACTTAGTGGAGAGGTTCTGTTGGTGGCCTAAGATGCAAAGAGATGTAAGAAGATATGTTGAACAATGTGGAGTATGTCAAAAGGCAAAGGGAACATCAAGCAATGCAGGTCTTTACCAGCCATTACCCATTCCAAATAGACCATGGGAATGCATAAGCATGGACTTCATA
Source organism: Sequoia sempervirens (assembly GCA_007258455.2). Lineage (NCBI taxonomy): Eukaryota > Viridiplantae > Streptophyta > Pinopsida > Cupressales > Cupressaceae > Sequoia > Sequoia sempervirens. The sequence continues at coordinate 2,485 of VDFB02261600.1, read as the reverse complement.
GTAGGTCTACCTAGGACACCAACTAGTTTGGACAGTGTGTTTGTTGTAGTGGATAGATTCAGCAAGATGAGCCATTTCATACCATGCAAGACAACACATGATGCAAGTCAGATTGCACACCTATTCTTCAAGGAAGTAGTGAGGATACATGGGTTGCCAAGGAGCATAGTTGCAAACAAAGATGTGAAGTTTATGGGGCATTTTTGGAAAACTCTTTAGAAGAGGCTAGGAACCAACTTGTCTCATTGCTCAGCATATCATCCACAAATGGATGGACAGACAAAGGTGATTAATAGGGTACTTGGGAACTTGTTGAGATGCTTAACTAAGGAGTATGGACAAGGATGGGAGCAAGTGATTCCACAAGCAAAATTTGCTTACAATGATAGCACAAATAAGACTACGGGTAAGAGTCCATTTGAGATAGTCTATGGTTTACATCCAAGGGGTGTACTTGAGCTTAGAGATCTAAAAGGATATGAAGGGATCAGTGGAAATGCTGATGATTTTGCTCAGTCAATGAGAGAGGTTCATGAGCAGGTCAAGAAGACATTGATAGAGGCTAATCAAAAGTTGAAGGCTAAGAGAGATGAAGTGAGAAGAGAATTACAATTTGAGATAGGTGATTTGGTGATGGTATACTTGAGCAAGGCAAGGTTACAAAAAGGCATACCAAGCAAGCTGCAGATGAAGAGGATAGGGCCATGTAAAGTGTTGGCTAAGTATGGATCAAATGCTTACAAGGTGGAGTTACCCAAGGAGATGGCTATTTCTCCTATCTTCAATGAGAAAGACTTGGTGAAGTATAAAGGACCAGAAATGGATGAAGAACAGTACAATGCCGAGATAAACAAGGATGTGGAAGCACTCAAGGTACCTGATCAGATCAGACCACAAGTGGACATGATTTTAGACTCAAGGGAGAAGAAGACTAGGCACAAGACATACAAGGAGCACCTAGTGAAGTGGAAACATCAACCAGAGTCAAAGGTTACTTGGCTAGTAGAAGGTGACTTTAAGAAGCATGGAATTAGTGAGGAGCTCTTGACACCACAAGTTCCTTAACTTATTTGTTGCAAGGGGAGAATGGTGCAGGAGCACCTTAAGGTCTTTTGGAAGATCTTAGTGATTTCTGGCTTGTAGGTGGTTCTAGCCAACCACCAAGGGAATAAGGACTATGATATAAAGTCCCTAGGTTGTTTTTGAGAGTGTTTTAGGGTAGTTTTGGCTTAGAGTCTTGAACTTTATGAGTTCCTAGACAAATCTTGGCAATTTGAGCATTTTGGCAATGTTGCCTTGGCAATTTGGCCTAAAAGTTGAAAAATAGCATTAATGTTGTTCTAAGTCTGACCCAAGGGTCCTAGCACATGGGAGAAAGGTATATAAGGTCATCCAAATCCTAATTCCTGGGTTGGAAGTTCATTTTCATGAATTGAGACTTGGAGAGCATTTTTTGTGATTGGAATTCAACAACTTTTGAGTGCATTTTTGTGTTTGAGCCTTCATCCAGTCAAGAATGGATTGAAAGGACTAACCTGATGCTTTGAGTGTTTCATTTTTTTCATTTACTTACTGTACCTAGCATTAGATTAGTCATTTAGACCAACTGGTTAAGGTTTTGCAAGTTTTTGGGTTTTTGGACTCACTGTCGGTTTGGGCCAGTTTTGTGAATAATGAGTCCCACTTGAATTCCCATGGCTTTACTCTCATAGCCACTTGGAATCAAGCTAGGGACTGTGTAAATAATTTACATACAGGTTTAGGAGTGTTTATTTGCAGGGGAAGTGAAGAAACTATCAAGCACTAGGCGAGTGCAAGTGCATTCTGGCTAGTGGCTTGGAGAGGACAACAGTAAAGAAAGCTGCTAAATGGATTGGTTTGTGCCAATCAAGAGAATGGGAGTGTTGGAACATGTATTCCAGACATGTGTGTGCAAGGAGGAGAGTTGAGGAGGTCATTGGAGCCCTCAAAGTTGGGAAAAGGAGCTAAGACCCTTGAAACCCTTGAATTTAGGGAGGTATGAGGACAGTCATATGAACGGCCACTTGGGAGACCTTAAACCTGGTAAATATTGAATCCTAGGGTACCACTAGAAAGAATATCAAAAAATATTTTGGGGTTGTTAAGACCGTTTTTGAGAAAATCCAAGAAAACGGGTTCTAGGAGTCCTAGTTGGGGCAAAAGGCTACAAGGCCTAAAATGGAGTTTTTCAAGAAAGCGATGGAAGAATGGTGAAAGAATCCAATGAGATGGATCAGTGAGGTGTAAAATCAACAAAGAGATTAGAATAGCCTTTCCTATCCCTTGGAGTGGTTAGGACGCTTTGGGTCAGTTTGGAGCCCAGGGAAGCCTAGTGGCGAATTGAGAGTGTTGGTGAAGATTTTGAAATTGGTGGAGAGACCTATAAGGCGTTAGGGGTTTAGGAGAAATCCATGAGTAGGGTAGAGTGGAATACCCTAAGAAAACCAAAGAATAGGTCTTGGGA